>JAVQJF010037231.1:0-18161 GCA_036023855.1 Gadopsis marmoratus
TGTTTTTGCAAATTTATTTTTGCCCAAATTCATAAAACCTTTTCCAACAAAAAAAAATTTTGTTTTTTGCCCCCCCCCCCCCCCCCCGCACACAATCTATTCTAGGAGAAGCCAGGCAGCGGCTATGAATGAGTAATTTGCATCACATTGGGCATCATTAGCAGCCTTCACGAATCTTTAGAGAATGAGAGTGTTGCTCCCCTTTTTTTGATGGGACAAAAAGTGTCTTTGCCTTCAAACTCTAGCAATCTCTAATAGGTAGCAATAACTTATGGCGACCAAGATGGCGTTTCCTTTCCTCTAAGATCTAATTTCAGTCTGAATAATTTATTATAGTAAATACAATAAAAACCAAAGTGTCAAAGTGACATTGAGTTACCACTTGAATTCATAGTAATTTTTTAAATAATGGTTCCCTGATTTCAGACTAGGGTTGCCACCTTCATTGTGGAAAAATAAGGGTCTACTTGCCAGCGGCCCCATGCCTGGGGGACACAAATAAAGCAGGGGATCCTTGAGATTTGTCAGGCACTTGATTTCCTGCATTCGGGTGAATTTTTATGCACCAATTATTGTTTTTTATGCATCAGTTTCAAAGCCCTCTGCTACGCTGAACTTGAATATAAAGAGAGTACAGAGTCAAAAAGAGTAAAGCACAATATATCCGCATATATTAAGGATTAAAACAAAAGTTCATAGACATAGGCAAAAGGTTTGGTGAGCCTGCTGGAGGCATTCTGCGTCATTAAAAAATACCAACGCATGTCTGAGTCTTCGTAACCAGGGAAATGATGATGCTGAGTGACAGACAATTTTCCTGTCATTATCGAAAGAAACAGTGCATCATGGTGAATCTCTTGACAGTCTAGGCCTATGGCAGCATAACTAGGGGGGGGTTGGCTCAGGGATCACCTGAGTCAGCTCTGCTATAAGCTTTATCAAAGAGGAAAGTCTGATGCTTATTCTTAAATGTGAGGAGGGCATCTGGTTCCACAGGAGAGGAGCTTGATAGCTGAAGGCTCTGGCTCCCGTTCTACTTTTAGAGACTCTAGGAACCACAAGGAGCACTGCATTTTGGATCAGCTGGAGACTCTTAAGGGACTTATTGGAGCAGCCTGATAATAGGGAGTTGCAATAGTTCAGCCTAGACGTAACAAATGCATTGAGTAATTTTTATGCATCTTTTTCAGACAGGATGGTCCTGATTGTTGCAATGTTATGCAGGTGAAAAAAGGCAGTCCTTGAAATTTGTTTTATATGGGATTTATAGGACATATCCTGATCAAAGAAAACTCTAAGATTCCGCACGGTGGAGCTAGAGGCCAGGGCAATGCCGTCTAGAGAAACTATATCTTTAGATAATGTTTCGGAGGTGTTCGGGGTCAAGTACAATAACTTCAGTTTTGTCTGAGTTTAACATGAGAAGATTGCAGATCATCCAGGTTTTGATGTCCTTGAGGCATGCTTGAAGTTTAACTAATTGATTGGTTTCATCTGGCTTGATTGATAAATATAATTGGGTATCATCTGCATAACAATGAAAATGTATGGTGTACTTCCTAATAATATTGCCTAGAGGAAGCATATGAGGTGTATAAAATTGGTCCAAGAACAGAACCTTGTGGAACTCCGTGACTAAGTTTGACGTGCATGGACGATTCATCATGTACAAACTGATGTCGATCAGATAAATAGGACTTAAGCCAACTTAGTGTGGGGCTTTTAATGCCAATTAAATGTTCCAGTCTCTGTAATAGGATGTGATGGTCAATGGTATCGAATGCAGCACTAAGATCTAACATGACAAGTACAGAGACAAGACCTTTATCTGATGCAACCATGAGAACAGTGTAAAAGTCTTAAACATGGTCTTGATTGGTAATCAGGTTGAAGCTACATGTTCCAGGAAAAAAGTCAATGTGTTATTGTGGTAAGAGAAAATGTAAGACAAATTGCCAATTGTCTCTTGTATGCAGACAAAGGTTCCTCTGTTAATATGAATCTTACAAACACAGACATAACTGTACTTGACTGTGTTTCCTGCCAGAAATTCAACCTCCCTCCCTCCCTGTCATCCCCCTATAACACATTTACCATCGCATACGAAAAGAAAAACCCCCAAAAAAACACACACCCTGACAGAAAGGGAAAAGAGATGTACACGACATCAACGCTTTTCTTTAGCCAGACAATGAGGCGTCTGGTGAGTGGAGGAGAGGAGAGAGAAGGAGGCTGGAGTGAGAGTGGACAGGCTCCTCTACGCCTCAGGGTAACTTGAGATTTGCCTCAGGAGGATACGCTGCCTTCATTAAGCTATATTGTCTTCTAATGCTGCTCTCAGCTGGCTCGTATAGACTCGTTGCTGCCTGGGAGAGGTATAACTGTTACATATAGAAGAAACTATCTATATAAACATGGTCTCTCCCGATTTTCTGTCCAGTGACGGTATATTATTGAACTGCTGTACCTGCAGCCCGTGAAGTTGTAGCGCTTTGTATCAGTAGAAGATGATAGGTCTGACATCACCATCCTATGGGCCCGTCTGGCTCTTTCACCGACTCCATCAACAGCAAAACAATAGTAAACACATGGTGAGTTGCCTCAGTCTTGGGGGGTGGGTGGGCTGACAGCCAGGATATGGGAAAAGAGATAAACAGTGATGATACAAAAATACCAATTCTGGTTTATTGGATGCCACCTTGAGAGCCACCTCGCCTGCCGTAATTTTACCTTTTGACATCTCTGGTCTGTGTTTCCTGCTACTGTCATTAAGTTATAGAAGTCACTGGGAGTGATTTTACTGCAAAGCATGCTGAGCCAATTAGAGATCATTCGCTTCATAGCTCTCTAAAGCTAAAGCTAGAGAGAGAGAGAGAGAGAGCTGCTAAAGTAACACCTCAAAAAGCCTTCACTAGGCCATTTACAACCCCTCAGTCTATTCTCCGAGCTCAGCAAAGTATCTTCACAACATCAGCAGCTTGGGCAAGTTAACTTGTGAAACTCACAAAGTAGCCCTTTTTTTTTTGTTTGTTTTAGCTGCCATGCTTTTCCAGGTCACTAAAATGCAATTTATTGTAACTCAGCTGTCCCCCCCCCCCATGTATTTAAAATGTCCACAATTAGTCCACTAATTGTCCACTAAACAATTTGTTAACTAATTAGAATGTTAGATTTTCATCTCAAATGTTCGGAAAAAGCTACAAACATGTTTCACTTTATTTTTCCCCACCCTGCAATGCCTCCTTCTCTTCTATCTCTTTTACCCTAAACTTGTAGAGCAAGGACTTATTAAAGTCTCACTCAAGACATAAAATAAACCTACATCAGCTCACATGCCTGTGTAAAGGGAGAGGACAGCACAACAATGCTGTCCAGCCGTACACAGAGCAAGGGTGAGAAGCGGCAGACAATCACAGTGAGTGATGGAATATCAAAGAATAGTGGTTGGTGTAAAAAAAACAAACAAAAAAACTACAGATAGAGAAAGTAAACAAAGTCAGACGGAAGCGGAGAATGCAGTGCAAGAGGGGAGAGGGGGATTTAAATTCAGCAGAGCAATAAATGTTCGCCGACAGACAAAATAGGAGAGCCGGAGGGGGATGGAGTGGTAAAGATAATGGGAAGGGGAGATGAGTGACAGGAGTAGATGGTGTCACCGGGGGCACCTTTCTACCTTTATATCCTCTCTCAAAAAGTGACAGATGTGCACAGATGACGCCACCTTCATGCCAAAGTCAATACAGAGACGGTGATTTAAACAGGGAGGAAATGGTGAGAGTAAAAACAAAAAACAGCCTGCTCCTCATTAGCAGGTTTACAAAATAATAATAAAGGGTGCAGATAGAAGTTAGTCTGTCGGTCTTTTCTCTCTGCCATAACAGCTTATTGTGTCTCTTTCCCTATTTCATTCACATTTTTTTTTTTTATCATTTTCTGCTTTTGTTCATCTTTTCCCCAAAGCCTCCACAGCTGAAGGTACACTGACTCCAGCCCCAGCTATATTATATATTGCTATATTGTTTTCTTTTCAGGACACTCTTACACTCAACTTGCAGAGAAATGAAACTGAGATATTCCATCACTAAGGCTTCTTTTATTGTCTTCTGTTTTATCATGTCACAATGCTGTTGTGAGCAGGAGGCCTTACTAAAGCTCTTCCTGGTAATGTGTTGAAGGAAGCTCAGGGATTCAACATTTCAAATTCAGTTACTATACAGACACTAGCCGGACAAGAAGTCGATATTGAGCGATGCTGCAAAAATACTGCCTTTTTTGCAACATCTGCACATGGCAACTACGTATGGTTTATGTTCGAGAGAGACCGTGGGTACAGATGAGAGCGGAGTTTGCATGTTAGCTAAAAGAGGGTGACAAGGCTCTGTAGATCTGCAGAGTTGGGTAGCAATTCTTTGTGGGTTTGCCATCAAGCAAATAAAACAACACTGATCGGTGCATCTTTAAGATTTAGCAGTTTAGCACTTTGAAATTTTGGATCTCAGTGTCCATGAATGTCCCAACACGGAGACTTTTCAAAGCACTTCCAACAAACCAAAACACAGTAGGATTAAAATCTAAGTTCACTGTGATGGATTGCCTATTTCAAGCCATTTTTAATTTTCTCTGTAAGTTAATGAAGTTTCATGAAGTACTGAAATGAAACCAATGGCTGCCTGGAAGGAATGAAGCCAAGCGGCTGACAGCAATGCTGAGTGTATTGTGTCATTACACATACAAATCTGCCAGTATGGACCTTTTAATTGACTAGTTCATACAATTAAGAAAACCCAGTGGGTGTCTCTTTACGTTTTTTCCTTGTTTAATTCTTGGTCTAAGTCAGCATCTCTAATTAGATAGGGGATTAGTTGGTGAGGATAATGTGTTATCACCAGCTTCTGTCTGCCCATGCTTTTATTAGCTCTGCTCATCATCTTGGATCATGGAAGAGTGGGGAGACAGTAAGGATTCATGGATTAACACTGCCCCTGAGAAACCAGGGAGCTTAAGCAGGGTACAGCTAATACCGGTGCACAAATTTCGGCGTGATATGAAAACCGTTATGATCCTCAGACTACAGTAACCAGCTCTGGGGCGGCAGCTGCGTGGACGTCGTCAGCGCAGGAAGTCCAACAACTTAGGAGACTATGACGTTTGAGTGGAGGAGGATTTTGAACATGGTGGGGTAAGCATGATGGTCACGGAATTGAAAATCTCTTTCACATTATCATATCTTGACAAAATAAATGGCCTGTGGACAGGAACTGTGACTCACTGCCGGTACCGTGACTAGCCCCCGACAGCTGTTTTGGCAATGTCTCATGATCCAATGTCTCATGTTCTGTCACAGGTTTCACACAGAGACTTTAATCCTTATGAAACATTGAGTTTCTTGGCCACACGCCTAAGGGAACACTGAGACACGGCTGTGTGTGTGTGTGTGGCGTTCTGCCTCTCCCTCTTCCTCTCTGTCTTCGTGCATGTTTGTGCCATCGTGCTGCAATTCTGCCATCTGTCCTAGCTGAGAATCAGGTGCTGAATGCTTTGTGACTTGGCTTCCAGCTAATTCCGTGTTCCCCAGCCTCATTCTCTCTCCGAGGCCAGTTTATGCCTAAATGAGCCCAATTGAAATTACAAGGACACTGGCACTAAGCTGTACGGGTCCAATTTGCATCCTGGAACTAAGCAGTGTGTCAGAATGATAATACAGTAAACTTCTACCGTTGCTACTGAACCAAAACCACAATCTTTTGTACTCCGTTTGCTTCCGTGTCTTTTGTTTTCTCCAGAAACGAGAAAACAAAATTGAAGAACAAGAAGTGAATGCAAGGTGGTGCTCAGTGGGGTGTCAAACAGCTGTTCAGCTATTAAATAATAAAGACAATAATATCAATTTTAAGCCGTAAACATGAAGCCTGGTTGCCTGAGCATCCTGGTGCCAAATACAGTGTTTTTCTTTCTGTGTCCCAGCCCATCCTTTGCTGGACACTTGCAGTGTTATCGTAGCACAACATCATTAATAATGCATTGACTGAGAGGGCCATGTGGGCCACAGTACAAAAGCTATTTTTGCGTCAAAGCAAAGCACTGATTTAACTTTTATATACAGCAAAAATGGAGACCACACAGCCGTTATCAACCTTCGACGTTTAGTTTGCCTACTTCTGACTTTCTCGCAGGGATACATGACATGATAAATTAAAGGAGGTCACACAGACAAATGCAGAAATAATACAGATACTAACAGCAATGTGAAGACTGTCTTGCCGTTTTACTTGCCTATCTTCAATGCAGGTTCATAGTTCTGGCAGTGAATCACGCCCACACAGTACGCTGCTCAGCTGGTTACTGCCACCTACATATAAGGCCGTGCTGGAGTTTTTATGGCTCCTGCAGCCAGTTGTCATGTTGCGCAGCAGCTCAGCTGTGTTCACTGCTCTCTGTAATGAGTGATACCACAGCTCTCTCCGCCAATCCATTGTAATACATGACATCACAGGGCCCACTCTCATTCCCTCTAGATCCAATCTCCTTCCTATGTAACCCCAGGGTATCTGACTGCCGTGCAACTAACTCTCACAGTCCTGAGCAAATCCTCCCCCCCCCCCCCCGTCGTCTTCCCATTGACTTTGCCGTTAATGTGTGGATGCCGGCACATTGCATCAGGCACTGCCATCGTCGAGGAGAGGAGAAATGGTGAATTACAGAAAGAGGAGGAACAACGGAAGAGGGTATATGGGAGACATGAAGTGAGTCAGCAAAGACAGATGGCAGAAAGACATGTCTATTTCCAGTGTTGTGAATGAATTGCAGAACACTCTGGCTCTGCTGTGGCAAGTGCAGTAGTGAATGAATCACCTATGACCCTCCCCCCCTTTTTTTCCACATTTGTTTTCTGAGTGAGACAGATTGTACACAAACTATTTAACATAGTCATGCACGTGCACAGATGTATGTTTTAATACACTGATCTCCACATAAACAATTTAAAACAAAGATGCGGTCGTCGTTCAGACATAATATGAACACAGATGTATATTTTGTGGGGAATGTAAAAATCACCGCGGGCAAAAGGAGCAGAACTTGACTGTTATTTGTTCAAACAGATTTTTTTTTAAAGGACAGTGTTTAAAAGCTAGATCAATACCACTCTTATGTCTGTCAGTTTAATATGACGCTACAGCCAGGAGATGGTTAGCTTAGCTTAGCATAAAGGGAAGTGGGGGGAAACCTGAATCTGTCCAAAGGTTAATAAAATCCACCTGCCAGCACCTATTTTAAAGATTAAAATTTGTATTTGTTTCATTCGTACAAAAATCAAAGTGTAAAAAATGACAACAGGTGGTTTCACAGAAGGATTGAATGTTGAACTATTTCTAGTTCAGGCACAGTGGCTTAAGATAGTCAAATGTGTATATGATGTAAAAACTGACATTTAGCAGAAAAATGTCTCCATCCCAAAATGTCCTCACAAGGTAAACCTGCAAACCTGCTCACACACACAAAAAGGCAATACATATTCATGATAATTGAGCACATTCTAACACTACATGTTCTGCAATTCCCCCCCAATTCTTGCAGCTCCTTTGATAGTTGATTCAATGCAGGATGCTTTGCTGAGGACGGACCGCTGTGATGTCTGAGAGGCAGCCGAAAAAAACTCTCATGGTCGCGGCCTTCACTCTCAGTGCTCAAACTGGGTTTAATTCCATCCTGTCAGCAGTTGCGCCACAGCGAGGGCTGTAGTTACCAGCCACTGCAGGAGACGTTGCAGGAGACGTGGCTCCCATAATGATCCTCCCGACTGCTGCAGGGTTTTGCTCTCATCAAAGCTAATACAGAAACACCCCTCTGAAGCTGGACGCAGGGTGCAGAGGAGCCCTGACAGCTGTGAATGAACATGATGCCAAGCTACATATTCAGACTTTTTGTGAACCCCAAACAGCAATTCTCAGACAGGTGGAATTCTGCTAATTGGCATTAGGAGGTTGTATAGTGAAGCTCAGTGTTTTTTTGTTTTTTTTTTCCAGGCATCTGGGTGTAGGTTAACATTTTGTCCCCAAATTTCCCTCCAAACTGGGCCACAATGTAATTAGTATTCACAGCGGACAATCTGCTTTGTTGTTTTTGGTCCTCAGAGGCCACGAATCACATTTCACATGTGCTAGAAACTCCAAATTCACACGGTGTCCTCAATAAAATTCCCTGCCCCTGTGTAGCTCACATAATGGCCTCATACGCATTATCTACTTCATACTGCACTGCTATTAAAATGCAGTACATTGATGTTTGTGTTTTGATGTGATTAGTGAGATATCACACTGAGTTTTCAGCTGTCAGAGCTGTTTCTGCGTGGGACTCTAGTTGCCAACCGCACACCTGTGCTGGCACTCAGTAGTATCTAGATGTCAGACAGGCACGGCTGCACCCTTCTCTGAAAAGCGCTTGAACTGAACAGTGAGTGACAACAATGAATGGTAAAGACGGGTGGAGAGGCATAGAGAAGCGTCTGGGTTTTGGTGACAGTCTGCCACTTTATGACAAATGAGTGGCCGACTGGATTCCTAATTGAATGCTTAGCGCGTTAATTAGTTAAGGAGAAGCATATGCTCATGAGACTTATCCCCGCCTGTCTCAAAGAAGTTACAAAAAGGTGGTGAATATGTGTGAGTGTGTGTCTATGTGTAAAAACAGGAAAGGAAAAAGGGAGAAATATATCTTCTTGATTTATCATTTACGGAATAAAATTATTCACCAAGTCTGAAAAATGTGAATATGCATGTGTGTGAGCAAGAGAGTCGGAGAGAGAAAAGGAAACAGAGAAAGGCAATTATTTGTAAAATAGACATACCTAAATGAATAAAAAAGGGTTAAGAAGGTTGTAGACTCAGGTAGATTTACTGTACGAACAGGAGATTGAAGTGAAAAAGGAATGAAAATGGAACCAATATCAGTTTAGTGCAAAGAAGTGCATTAAGGAATCTGACTGTAGTCAGGCGCTTTTATCTTATTTCCCCTCCAGACTCTGGAGATTGATACACAAGTCAATTGGCATCTGACACCTAAAGGAAGCATTTACCCTAAATTACCTCAAAGTATATCATAAGTGTATTTTCTTATACCTGTAAAAACTCGAAGCCCATGATTTATTCCCTTCAGTGAAACATCTGTTGCAGGTGTGCCATACCTTCTGGAAGTCATAGGTTCACATTGTTTTCAAAAGTACAGCTTTTCACAACATGCTGTTGCTTTGATTCACGTAATAAATCATGTTAAACAGCATGTGTGCTTCTGCTTTTGCCACATTGTTGTTTAAAAAGAAAAGAAAAGAAAAGAAAAAATAGCTGTTGACTATATGCCTGGCTTATCTGGTTCCACGTTGTTGTTTGATGCCATTGATAGCTGAGTGAATGTGCAGAACATGACATCACAGTGCAGTGTGTACATTCTGTAATATTACCTCAGCACATTAATTCAAAAATATACAGCAGATACGCACAAAACTGAAATGATGGAAGGTCTTAAAACTAGATTTTTACACAGAGAAAGGGCCTCAATGCTCATTATTTTGCAAGGTGTATGGTATGTCTGGTATGGCGACCTGAGGAGATTGCAGCGCTGCTTTGTTTTTTTTTGGTGCGATTCTTCTGGCTTCATCGACCTGTGACCTCCAGCGCATTCGGGCAGTTTGTGAAACGTTTTTTTCCCCCAGCACCTCCAAGTCTGAGGCCATACTGCTCTGCTGGAAAACAGTGATCCAAGTGATGGAGGTGAAATGTCTCAGGCTCTGGTTTACAAGAGAGAGCATGAGATCAGGAGATCAACAGTCGGATCGGTGCATCAGCAGTAATGCAGGCGTTGCACTGGACTGTTGTGGTCCAAGAGGGAGTTAAGTTTAAAGCCAAAGCTCTCTGTTTACCGGTTGATCCACTTTCCAATCCTACGGTCATGAGCTCTGCTTAGTGTCCAAGAAATGTGGATGCATGCAGCCGAAATGAGATTCTTTTGACAGACATCTAGAGGAACTTGGAGTAGAACGGCTGCTCTTTTGGATCAAAAAGAGTCAGCTGAGGTGGTACAGGTATCTGATAGGGATGCCTCCTGCACGCCTTCCTTTAGAGGCTTTCCGGGTAGGTCCAATTCGAACAATTTGGTTTTTGGAGGATGTAGCTAGGGAGAAACACGCTGCTCAGCCTGCTCCTACTGCGACCTGGACCAGGATAAGCAGCTGAAAATGGATGTATGGATGGAATCAATCAACAACCCTACAAGAGGAAATCGAAAAAGATACTATTTCTTCACCCGCAGTAGCCATAACAGACCAGAATGCAATAGGAACCTGTGCAAGACACATTTTATTTTGAGTAAAGGGCATGACAGCAATGTGCATGTGCTAATTGCTGTGCTTGCTAAATTTATATGCTGTTACTCCCACATTTGAATAAAACCGTCTTCCTCTTTGGGGTTTGTTGAAAGTCTTTCAGAGGAACAGGAAATCAGACTGAGCTAGAAGGTTCTTGGGGTGCACCAGAGAAGCACCCTACAAACACTTATCACAGGCGTGTCACAGATTGATGATAACTAACAGTGTAAGAATACCTGAGGGTGGATTATTCCTTAAAAAGTTAATGCTTCCTGATGCCTGCCATGGCGCCATTAAACATGCATCACCCAACTTTTTTTGATCCTGCCGGGTTTTGATGATGAAACATCTTTGTTGTACTTCTAATGGAGTGTGCTTGGCATTTCCTAATCCAGCTGTCATTTTGGGTAACGGTTAATGACACCTTGCACAGACGAAAGTAACGTGAAGTCAGCCCTTAAACAGAATCCGTTTGACTGAATCAAGGGTGATGAGAGTCGTGCTGCCGAGGCAGAACAGGCAGAGACGTTTTCAGGCTCCGACGCTCAATTTGACACCAGAGGTTGTCGTTTTGTTGAAGACCATCTGCAACGTGTTCTCTTATTTGCCACATGGTGCAAAACATATTGTGTCAAGATAGGTAGGTACTGTAGGTCAGAGTGAAGGTGAGGTAGGGAAAAGAGGTCAACCGTGATGTAGGATAGATGAGGGGGAGACGTTGGTCCAGTTATTCCTCCTGGACTTTATATGAAACAAATGTGTGTTGTTGTTTGCCTGGATGTTGGAGTGTGTGTTTGAGTGTGTGTAAACAAGGGGAGAGCCAGCAGTCTGGGCTTAGGCTGGTACTACGAGTGATGACAGCAGTGAGCGGTGTCAACTTAATTCCATTAGATGAATTATTCTCTGCCTCTGGACAAGCTGTAGTCCAGAGAAACACAACTGATAACATAATGATGGTTCTGTTCCCATAAATGGCCCAGTCACACCAGCATTTAAATCAAACATTGGTGAGCGTTGACTTGCGAATTCCCACCGTAGACCAATAGCAAGCCATCTTGGCTTCTGAGGGAACGGAGTGTCCCAAATGGAGAGCTAGTTTTGCATTTGGCTCGGGTCAGTGTCACTACTGGTAGCATGAGGCGACACCTGGACCCTACAGAGGTTGCACAGGCAGTCCAACTGCTCCAGGATGGCACATCAATGCCATTACCAGAAGGTTTGCTGTGTCTCCCAGCACAGTCTCAAGAGCATGGAGGAGATTCCAGGAGAGGGATTCCAGGGAGCAGGTAAAAGAAAAAAATCCAAAACGAACAAGATCATAACAGGGGAGCAGATACTATAACAAGGAACGCTGGAATGCTAGACACTAAGGAACTAGAATGAACTGGCAAAGATGAACAAAAAGACACCAGGATACATACAGAGAGGGGTGACTGATGGCAGAGACACACAAATGTGGCAAGAGCATATTTAGGCCTGGAAGTAGTACCTGTGTTTGCACACAGAATGTTGCAAGTTGAGCCACATTTTTGCTGGACGACCCTCCTTCCTGCATGAACCCCTTGCTGGACCAACACAGATGTGTCATTGAAATGAATGAATGTGAAGGCTGCATTTGGTGATGTAGTGCTGGTGTTGGTCTGAACACAGCCTTAGTCAGATCCGAAAGCGCAATGAGCCACAGCAGTAGATTTGAGTCAGACATAATGAATAACTAAACACAGGCAGAAGCAGTGTTTCTCTGCCCTCATTGATTGGAAGTCTATTCACATCTTCTGGCTGAAGTTAGCTGTGTGTACTGTCACCTGTAACCACACACAGTAGTGATGTCATGGTGTATTGATCTACCCTGGAGTACACTTTACATAATTGCAGCAGGGTGATAAGTCAAACCACTGGAGGTCAGCAAAAACAAGGTTCTTCTCAGCTGTGGGATGTCCTGTTAGAGAGTTTCTTCTGTTTTATCATAAATTGACATTTATGCAAAATAATTTTTACGTATTCTGATCCCTCTCCTTTTTGTGTTAACTTTCTTTTTCTTATTGGCTTCATTGTAGATTCAACGTATTCTGACAACTTTCTCAGCCCTCAGAGCTTTACAATTCCCCTGGCAGTGCTTCCTAAGGGTACTTTAATCTTTACTATTCACCCACTCATCAAAGGCAGTTTGCCGCAGCTAAGAGGTCTTCATGGCTAATGTTCGGATCATAATAAAAGTAACACTTGTGACATTCCTGCGGACGTGTGTGCAGATGTCACTGGGTTTTTGAGGGTTTATTCATTGACCAGTTGTTCGGTACCATGATAGGAGTCATACTGTTAGAATCTGCGGATTCTAAGTTTCACTTTGATGTGTTGTTTATGTGGCTCGCTGGCAGTATATGGGGGCACTCGTACTCAAAATTTATATTCTGCTTGCCGGATGTTGCCCGCGGGCTGCCAGTTGACGATCCATGTGTAGTGTGTAGACAGACGGTGGTCCGTTTCTGCAGAAATGTAAATTTTCTTTGATAATATCAAAGGCTATGTGTTCAAAATTTCAGATTTCCATAACAGGGTAATTGTTAAATATTTGGACGTATTCTTTGATTTACTTAAACTGAAATAAAAACAAATACTGAAATCCTAAGCCATAGTTAGCATTATAGCCCGGCTAACATTTTTGTAATGCTATAAAGTCAATTTGAATAAAATTAGTCAATTGAACACACTGGAATTATGTCACCAAAACATGAATAGCTCCAAAAATTGAAGTGTACTCAAAAACTGAGTTATTACTTCAATAATTGATTTGTTAGGTTAAATGAATCGGAACTGAATCCAAATGTTTTGTAGGTTTTTTTTGTTATTAAGATATACTGTAATGTTTTACAGTGTAGAGGTAGAAAAGACTGATGGGGGGGGGGAGGATTTGGAGAATTACAAATACATTCCCAGGGCTATATACTGAGAAGATAAAGAAATATCTCTCTGAATGTCTGTCCTCACAGACACTGCATGGCATCTTGTGTGTTTGTGTAACTCTGTGTGGATGTATATGCTAATATAATATGCTGTTAGACTGCTCCTCACCTTCCTCTGCTGTCTTTGTCACTGACTGTTGTCTGTTAACTCTGGCTTTTCCAATCCAGCTGGTTCGATTCCAGCTCTTCAATTCTCCAGCTCTAAAAGGAGTATTATTATTATTATTATTATTATTAGTAGTAGTAGTAGTAGTAGTAGTAGTAGTATTATAAAAAGCACACATGAGAGGCAGAGTTGTTAGTCACAAGCAACATTGTCAGAATCAAAAATCAAGTACTTGATATAAAATGAGATGCATTTTATAATTTGCTGGAAGCTACTGAACAGTGTCTGTTGTTTTTCTAATGAAAGACAACAGAAGAACATTTCCATTTATCATCACAAAGTGGCCTTACATAAGCAATGAACTCAGTCAGGAAGCCTGTTGGGAATGAAAGAATTAAAAAGCAAATTCATCATTATTATGTATTTAGTGTGGCAAACTATCCCTCCATTAGTTAGTAGCTTGGTATTTTACACCAGAATGGGGGAAAAACCATGCACACCAAGGCCAAGACACCATTATACACTTTATATAAGGCATCTTTCTACTTGAGATATTATGTATTATTTTAATTAAATACAGGCAAATATACCTCACATTGCCTTTTAGTGGATGGTTTACCATTAAAAATGTGCAGTAAAAATATGCTGCCATATTGAGCTATCTAAATAAAACTGAAGTCAATTTAACTGAATGTTATACAACTGCTTCTTAATGAAGTCAGGGTAGATGGATTTGCCCCGACTTTACAAATAGGAACTCTGACTTTTGAGTGGTGTTAAATTGTACCTTTTTTTTTTTGTTGTTGACATTTTCAAGTTCCTGAGTTGTCTGGAACACAGCATAAGCCCAAAGAAAGCTGGATAACCCCCTAATCTTGCTTTGTGGTATGAAGGCCCTGTGTGCCACCAGGTGTTACCAGGAATATACACTGATCAGCCATAACATTATGACCACCTGCCTAATATTGTGTAGGTCCCCCTTTAGCTGCCAAAACAGCTCTGACCCGTCGAGGCACGGACTCCACTAGATCTCTGAACGTGTGCTGTGGTATCTGGCACCAAGACCTTAGCAGAAGATCCTTTAAGTCCTGTAAGTCGCGAGGTGGATCCTCCATGGATCGGACTTGTTTGTCTAGCACACCCCACGTATGCTCGATTGGCTTGAGATCTGGAGAATTCATTGTTGTGTTCCTCAAACCATTCCTGAACCATTTTTGCTGTGTGGCAGGGTGCATTATCCTGCTGAAAGAGGCCACAGCCATTAGGAAATACGGTTTCAATGAAGGGATGTACTTGGTCTGCAACAATGTTTGGTATGCTGGTATGTGTCCAAGTAACATTCACATGAATGGCAGCACCCAAGGTTTCCCAGCAGAACTTTGCCCAATGCATCACACTGTCTCCGCCAGCTTGCCTTCTTCCCACAGTGCATCCTGGTGCCATGTCTTCCCCAGGTAAGCAACACACGCGCTCCTGGCCATCATCATCACATCATGTAAAAGAAATGTGATTCATCAGAACTGGCCACCTTCTTCCCTTGCTCCATGGTCCAGCTCTGATGCTCATGTGCAAATTATTGGAACAATAACTGACTGCGTACAATGAACAAATCTCTGATCTCAAAATTAAGTTACTTGGAATGCGGAGAGTACCGGTACATTGAACTCCCAGCAGGGCTGGACTGGGACAAAAAACAGCCCTTGCATTTTGGCCCAGACCACAATCTCTCTCACGCTACCTATCTTCACGCTCCCCTGATAATGTATATTACCAACCAACTGTACCACTCCCTAAAAACACTAGAGCCATATAATGACTATGATTTTAAAAAAATGTTTTAATTAACATATCGGTAAGATGCTTAAAATTATAATGATCAATCATCATGTGTGTATATACAGTACATGCAGTCATTTCCCTGCTGATTTTGTCAATTGTACAAAACTAATACTGGTTTATCAGAAAGTGTAAATACACAACCCTGCTGAAACACTGATGTTTGACTTAAAATGTAATTTACCAAAGTGTGAATATTTCACTATAAATGTAATTAAAAACTGAATTGTGATTATATTCAGGTTTAGAGGAAATAACAGGCTAAACAAAAGTTGTGGGCTGGGTTAAATTAATTCTCTAAAGGTTGAGGAGACATTGAAATCATCTGCACCCAACATGTGTATTCTGTGTCAACCTTAGGAAGGAGCATATGAGAGAGCCAACTCACAAGAAGGTTCAAGTTAACTTCTCAAGACCTACACAGTGGTTTATAGAGAGAATGGAAATTACATTTGTTACACAGTCTCATGTTAAACAATTGGATGAAAGGAAGAGCACTAGAGGATATTTTGGGAAACTTTGCACCTTAATTAATTAAATGAAATCCACTCTGATATGCATGCTGGTTCTGTTCTGAATGTACAAATGGCTGTCTGGAAAGAAATCCTTATTTAACAATTGGATGAATAAAGAATTTAAACCAAAATTATGTTTCCACACCCATTGCCAAACATTCTTGTTTGGTGGTTGAGTAGTTTCTTTCAACAGAGTGCAGTGTGTTACACTAGCAAAAGCAATGACTTTCTCACTTCCCAGTCTTGATTGTTGTGCCAAGACATCTCACAGTCCGACATCACTTGCATCTGTATATACAATAGGTGAGGTGAAGAATATTTGTCCAAGGACTGGTTCGGAGGCAAGATGTCATTTGAATGTGTCAAAAGCAGTTTGACACGCTGATGTCCAGAGTAATTTTGTTCCTTTTACTTTTCAATGCACTGAGTTGCCCAGCAATCTGGGAAAAGTCGGGGACAAAATTACGTCAGCCATCCCCAAGAATCTTTGAGATTTTTGGTGTTGGAAAAGCTTGCATGCCTAGCAGAGGCAGTGCTAGGGCATCAGGTTTGGGGAGGCTAAAAATTATTTAAAAAAATGTTTGGGGGGCATCAAAGTTTCAACCCACTTGTGAGCCCAATGCTGACTCTTAACACAACAGCTAAACTGGCACTTACAAATAAAGTCCTCATCTTGCTAAAATACAATTCAATTAACCTTATTTAACTGTGAGCATTTGACTCATAGATGCAAACATTGATTGTAATTCTAAGCTGTGGCTGGGACAGTTGATCTCAAACTGGTACTTATAACTTTTTTTATTTTACCAACACAGACATAATTCATAGCGAGTTGAAAATAATCATATCACAATGACTGTGTTTATTTATTAAAAGTATTATAGCAGACAGTACAGCGTGTACAGTGGTGAAGGGAGTTCACCTACAAATTTGTATTGCCTAATATGAAAAGACAGGAGAGCAGTAATCTAACAGAATATATAAATATACTGCTCAAAAAATTAAAGGAACACGTTGAAAACACATCAGATCTCAATGGGGGAAAAAAATCATGTTGGATATCTATACTGACATGGACTGGGTAATGTGTTACGAAGAAAAGGATGCCACATCGTTTGATAGAAATAAAAATGATCAACCTACAGAGGGGCTGAATTCAAAGACACCCGATAAATCAAAGTGAAAAAATGATGCAGCAAGCTAGTCCATTTTGCTGAAAGGTCATTGCAGCAACTCAAAATGGTACACAGCAGTTCGTATGGCCCCCGTGTGGTTGTATGCATGCCCTGATGTTGTCATCCAATTAAATGACGGGTGGTGTCCTGGGGTATCTCCTCCCAGATCTGGACCAGGGCATCACTGAGCTCCTGGACAATCTGAGGTGCAACCTGGTGGTGTCAGATGGACAGAAACATAATGTCCCAGAGGTGTTCTATTGGATTTAGGTCAGGCGAGCGTGGGGGCTAGTCAATGGTATCAATTCCTTCATCCTCCAGGAACTGCCTGCATACTCTCGCCACATGAGGCCGGGCGTTGTGGTTCACCAGAGGAACCCAGGACCCACTGCACCAGCGTAGGGTCTGACAATGGGTCCAATGATTTCATCCCGATACCTAATGGCAGTCACGGTGCCGTTGTCTAGTCTGTAGAGGTCTGTGCGTCCCCCCATGAATATGCCTCCCCAGACCATCACTGACCCATCACCAAACTGGTCATGCTGAACGATGTTACAGGCAGCATAGCATTCTCCACGGCTTCTCCAGACCCTTTCATGTCTGTGACATGTGTTCAGGGTGAACCTGCGCTCATCTGTGAAAAGCACAGGGCGCCAGTGGCGGACCTGCCAATTCTGGTCCACGGTGCTGGGCAGTGAGCACAGGGCTGACCAGAGGACGTTGGGCCCTGAGGCCGCCCTCATGAAGTCTGTTTCTGATTGTCTGGTCGGAGACATTCACACCAGTGACCTGCTGGAGGTCATTTTGTAGGGCTCTGGCAGTGCTCATCCTGTTCCTCCTTGCACAAATGAGCAGATACTGGTCCTGCTGCTGGGTTAAGGACCTTCTACAGCCCTGTCCAGCTCTCCTGGAGAAACTGCCTGTGAAGGTATCGCCTCATGCTACCAGCAGTGACACTGACCCTTATGGAATGATAGGAGTGCCACAATAAAGAATAAATATGTAAATAAAAGAATAAAAGAATATCACAATAAATGTGGAAATATAAAGAGAAATAGCGGCCATTTCCTATTCATATAAAGCGAGGCAAACACACGCGAGGGCTTGCGCATGCGCAGTGTAAGTGTGGTAGTGGGGAAGGCGCGGGAAAAAAGGCATTGCAAAGTAATGTGTGCGCCGGTGGTCCAGCCATTTATATGAATAGGAAAT
>JAVQJF010037232.1:0-32642 GCA_036023855.1 Gadopsis marmoratus
GGGTTTGATGAGACCTCAAATTTTTCAAATGTTTTATTGAATGGTAAATAAACCTGCCCTCCTGACTGAAATCATAGGGTAGTTAGCAAACTTAGAAATGCCTGCTTCACTAGCTCCCACTCTGTTTTCTGGTCAGGAATTTCAACCGGCAACTTTCGGCCTAGTTGCCCACCCATTATTCCTACCTGCCCACCCAAATATAGCAGGCTAGAACCGGCACTGACACCAATGGGCTTTTTTTCCCAGTAGACATTTTGTAATAGCAGGAAAAACACAAGTGTAATTAATACCATTAATAACAGCTCTGTTCTATCTGTTCCATTTCAGCCAGCATGCATAATAGAAGGGCTCTTAAATTGGTAAAGCTTAATGGAGTTCAGCCATTATTAATATAATTCATTATACCTGTGGTTGTCTTGCTATTACATGTGAAAATGTCTGCCAAGAAAAAAGCTTGCATTTGACACAAAAATTTCATTCCGTTTATAGTTTATTGGTCCACTTTGTATCTTGTTTGTGTACTCTACTATTTGTGTGTTTTTAGAGCACTTCATGAACATTTAGATGCACAATTAAATTTATCACAATGACATAAAACCAGACAGATACCTGTCTGTATCTGTTCCTTAGCCTTGTTAGAAACAGTTGATCTCTGGTTTGTGTCTTGCTATCCACATGATGATGCGACGGGTGGGGATTAGAGGGTGTTAATCTGGAGTTTCCTGTTGTTCCAGAAAGGGTAGGTGTGGGCTTCACTGTTTCAGCTGTGATCTCTGGTCGGTTGGTGACAACCAGGCCCTGAGCCCATGGGTGGGGGAGGGGTTGGTGCGTGGGCATGGGGTGAGACCCAGGACCTTGGAACAAACATTTGATCAAAATACATGATGCATTTCAACCAGGATTAGAGTGACATGTCATAACATAATACCAAGCCAACACAATATCAATGTAATAGTATTATTATTTACCCTGTATCTTCTACATGTTTGATCACACCTAATGTCAAGCACTGTTTAATAAGCAGATCATTATAAAGCAGCTTTATTTACCTTGCCTTGGATGAAGAAATGACCTTTGACCTGGCCAGGAAGGGTAATAACTATGATGATGGTGTGAAGGCCAGTGGGAGGTTGGAGGGACTCTGGGAGACTGGGAATGCCTGGCTGAATTCACTTCACCATGTCTTCCTGTTTTCCTGTCTTGGTGTGTGTGTGTTGTCCTGGAAGTAGCAGTTTGCCCTCCTCCCTGTCTGTTCTGATGGAGCCACGGGTGAACTGGCTCCATTATCGGGAAACTGTGATCTGTGATCTCAGGCTTTGCTTTTGGCTTGTTTACCTCTTCATCCTCTTTCTGTGTGACCTCTTCTCTGGTTCTGCCTCTTGTTGAATGTGAGGTAATGACCTTGGAGGATGAAGTTCTTGCTTGGGTTGGTGTATTTTCCTCTAGTGAAGGTAGAGTGTTAGGTCTTGGTCTATTTTGTGTTGTTAACCGGATGCTATCCTGTGTATTGTTGCTCTGTGTAACCCACTCCTTTTTAGATTTTTCTGTGCGTTTCTCACTGCCTTCTGTGTCTATTTGGTGTTGTTCTTGCACTCCCATTGCTGTTATTACCTCCCTCCCTCTCCCCCCTGCGATGTTTATATTGTCTCTGCCTTTTACTTCAGTTTGCGTTCTGATCTCAACCCTCTGTCTCTCAGATATCTTTAGGTTTACAGTGTCTTTCTCCTTTTCTTCAACAGTCCATTCAGTTGGATGAGCTGTGCTATGTAACGTTTCAGGGACAATCATCTTTGGATTAGGTAAATTATGTCTGCTTGGAGAGCTACCTACATGGGGATCCTGTTCTCTAGCTGATGGAAATGTGGTTATGCTACTGTCAAGATCATTAGTGGTATGAGAGGTTTCACTGCTTAAATCTTCCTTGGCATCCAAACTATCACTATCCTTGTAATTATATTCTTCATTGTATTCACTTTCATCTTCTTCTGGCTGGTACTCAGCAGATAAGGTTTCGTGGTTTTCCACTGTGGTTGGAACAGGTGTTGTAGTAGTAGTAGCAGTAGCAGTAGTAGTAGTAGTTGTCATCATTGTTGTTGGTGTGGTGGTTGTTGTTGGGGGAACAGTTGTTTGGGGCTTGTTTGTTGAATGGTAGAAGGGGCGTACATGCGGATGGACTCCTCTCAATGGGGGTTTTCTACGTCTATAAGGTGGCCTTCTCCTGTTTGACCGACCAGGAACAAGGTCATAGATCCTTCTCCCCTCTCCAGACTGCTTTTTTTCTGACTGGTCAACTGGCTGAGGAGGGTCAGTGATAGATTCTGCAACATGGTGTGGAGTTGGTTCTGTACTTCTGGAAGGCTGAGGTTGTAAAACCTGTGGCAAACTTTCTGAAGTTTCATAGTCTTTTCCGTAATCCCCTTTCTTCTCTGTAGAGTAGGCCTCAGTGTTAGCTTTTGAAAATTTAGCAGGGAAATGTGTTAGCTCTATCCTAATTTCAGGAGGGGTAGTAGTTGGGGGTAAGTTGTTAGTAGTAGAAGCAATTATAGTGGCAGTTGTAGTAGTAGGTTTGGAGGTTCTTCTTTGGACAGTTACAGTGCTAGGTTCTGGTAGTGACTGTTCTGTGGGCAGAGCAACACTTGGTTTAGCCTTAGCTTTAGCCAATATCTCTGCCCAACGATTTGGATCTAATTCCTTAATAGATTTATTGGGTTTTCTCTTTGAATCTTTAATTCTTATCCTTTTTGAAAACCCATTAGGATTCCTTTGCTGTGTTCCTACCTTTTTAGGGAACTGTGTAGCAAAAGGACGTATAATTTCCTGGTAATCTCCCCCTGATCCCTCTCCTTCAGCCGGCAAGATCTGCTGCGCTCTCTCAGTCTGTACTTTAGACCTATCCGAGGCCTTTTCTCCTGTGACTTCCACCATGTGTGACAGCATGTCAACTCCATACAGATTTGAGGTCAAGCAGCTGTATTCCCCTGCATCTTCTTGTGTCAACCTCCTTACCACCAAAGTCCCATTTTCCATCACTTCTACTCGTCTTGTTTGTTGTGTCGGGAGAAGAATTTGGTTTTTGGGTAAGTACCACAGAGTTTGACTGGGTTGCACTGAGGTCACCTCACAAGGGAGAGAAAAAGAGTGTCCCTTTTCAACTACAATTTTCTGACCATTGAAAGCAGTGGGGCTGAGTGTACGTTCTTTGATGGTGAGCCTCAAAGGCATCAAGTCCACGCCAGTTTTGGTTCTGACCATGCAGTGGTAAAGGCCTGAGTCAGACAGTGTGGCGTTTAAAATCACAAGTTCTCCTCTTTCAGAAATTTCAATTTTATCAGTTGCATCTTCCACAATGGACAAATCTGGACGTATCCACTCTACTTTCACATCCGGATCCGAAGTGACAACACTGCACTCCAAGTGAACCTTTGAACTCTCAAGAGCAGTCTGAACTCGCCCTGCTTCCCCTCTGCGAATTAGAGCCCAGGACCTGGCAAGGTCATTGTCATCGTCCTGCCCTCTATGGTTGTTGATGTGCTTGGTAATTACAGTAGTGAAATCCATCACCAGTTTCTTGGTTGTTGTCTGCTGTCTGTTGAGCCTCAAAGTGACTCTGGTTTGAAGCATCCATGAGGGTTCTGCTATCAAATACCCTTTTAAATCTGTAAAATATGGGGAATTTTCATTCACGGCTTGGGCATATTGATAGGTTACTCTGCTTGCATTTCCTCTCTGTTGACCTCGCTCCAAGATAGCTGGGCTTTCATAGTAATATGCCACCAATTGCCATAGATTTTGCAACATCTCCCGATCAATCTCACACTCAAGGACTGTCACCAGTGAAACATTGACAGATAACGCCCCAGGTGAAAGTGGATTTACTGTCCATGTCATGGGTGAACTGTCTCCAGGCTGGCGTACGTCACATGCCACATGAGCACTGTTTCCATGGCTGTCTGAGAGAACAATGGTCAGATGACCTAAAGGCTTCTCAAAGTCACGGGTGTATGGGAGGTCAGGCTCTGCTTCAGATTCAGCCCACACAGGATTGTCCCACTGCTTCATGGGGGAGTGAAGAGCTGGCCGTTCACAGGTAAGCTTGCCTGGAGTCAGTCCCAGCAAAAGGGTCCCATTCAGGGGTTGAGGAGAGGTGCACTGGGGGCAAGTCTCACTGGAGCCACGTTCCTTCTTGCACTTTATTACACCTAGGAGAAAGAGGGTGAGAGAGGAAGAGTGGGAGGGATAGCAAGGCAAGAGGAGAGGGAACAATGGAAACAATTGAGGAATTTGAGGGAAAGACAGTGTAAAGGAAAAAGTAAGTATGAATTAAGATATGAAATAGAAAAAGAAGGGGTAAAGGTGAAAAATAAACAACTAATATGGGATTATAGTGGTATGGGAAAATGCAGGAGCAATATGATCTCTTCAGGACTTTGAGTTTGGTGAAGGTTCATGCATCCACTAGTAAAGTTCTGGCAGTCACAGACTCCTATTTCCAGATGAAGCAGTTCATAAAAATAATGATATATTGTCAATTGTTCTGTTGATACAAGCAACTAGCATATGGGACTGGTTAAACATGATTTGTGAAAAATTAACAAAGCAATGACAAATGAGACAAAGCACATGTGTAGTGATAAATACTGAATGAAAAAAAAGTACATTTAATGTAATACACATTCTAGACTGCATATGGATCAGAAACAGTCAATTTATTGAAAGTAGCTATGTTACTCATATGTCGTGCAGAAGCTGGAATGCACACTTGTAGCATTTTCTGCTAGTAAAACTAGTTCTGTTTCTGGTCAGAACCACTCGTCTCTGCTCTACGGCGTGTTTTAGTTTCTTTTAGCTCATTGTTTTAGTTTTAAGGATTCAGAAGTGAAGATGGGACAGTGTCAAAGTTCATAAAATTCTATTGTGAGAAAATAAGATTGGGAAATACATATTCACACATCCTTACCTTCATGTGTGGAGCTCCATTCTACCAACCAGTGGAGTTGACAGTCACAGGTCCAAGGATTACCATGTAGAGAGAGGACCTCAAGCCTGGGGGCTGTCTTCAGTGCGGCAGCAGGGAGCTGCTCTAACAGGTTGTCTGACAGGTGTAGGTGTCTAATCCAAAAAGATTATATCATTTCATTAATTTACTGGTCTGCAGGGCGTCAGGGGGATGGTGCCCATCCTAAACAAATACACGTATAAGAATGAGGTACAGGCATAACAATTTAATAAGCAATTTGGAGAATCAATGCGTGTTTTTAAGAACATCCATTCATCATAAACTCCATTCAATATAATTTGATGACATTCCTGTGGCAAAAAGTCTTACTGGTTCCAAATATGCCCTTCAAATTCTTGCCAAGACATATTTACACCCCCTCCCCCTTAAATAAATATAACAAATGCTTCAAGGGTCAAATTTCTTTGAGCTAAAGTAGTTTTTTAAATGTGGTTTCCCTAATTTAAGAGACACAGCCACTGTCTTTTTAATTCTTACTTGAGTCCAGAGGTCCAAAAGCTTCCTAGAAGCGACACTGTTATGAAGGTATGAGGGTGGATCTCTTTGAGAAGGTTTCCCTCGAGCTGCAGGAGTTTTAGGGAGGTCAGGCCAGAGAAGGAGTATGGTTCTATGAAGTCAATAAGGTTGTGGTCCAGATGGAGACGGATCAAAGCAGCAAGGCCCTCAAACAGACCAGGGTTCACCGACGTTAGCTTGTTGTAACTCAACTTCAGGATCTGGGAACAATAAAGAATTAGTGCTATGCTGACATTTGTTGAAAATTAAAACTATTTAAAGTAATTACTAAACTAGGGGAAAGAAGGACTCAAACTCAGAAACACAGATCAGATATACAATTGGCTAATGAAGTTCCTATGGCTAAAGGGTTACCAGACACAATGAAGGTGCGTCTCTGGCAGCCTGACTAATGTACGTCCACATACAGCAGCCTTTTAGCTCTCATTAAGTCCACTAACTCTTGGTTCGGATGTATTGGCATGGATCTTCAGTCTGTTTGAAATGTAAACTTAGGTTCTGATGGGACCCATCTGGGCCCAGTGACACTCACTGCATATTTAGTCAAGCAATCAAAGCGTAACTAATTACTGGCTTAACTGTGGTTTAAGTAGGGGGAGATTGTATTTGGCTTTGTTTGTGTCATACACGATGTGTGTGTTCTTCTGGCGTTGGCCAGTCTCAGTGTGGTTTACTACTTTTACATATGTTTTAAAATATATATTTTTTTGTTGTAGAAGAATATACATGACACACTTGAGAAAGAACACCATGTGACGCATGTAATGCAGTGAACTTCAAATCATGTTTGTTTTTCCTACAAATTGCTCCAGCTATGATTTAGAGCCAGATATGGAGAAAGTAACAGATGCAAACCCTTAAGAAGGATTGCAAGGTGGTTTTGACACAAATTAAAGACACCACATCAACAGCCACATCCATTTAGCTACTTTCTCATGATGTGGATCTGTTGGCATCATTGGACCTGGACAGAATGTACAAGAGGAGGAGAAACCATCAATTCTTGCAAAATTAAGTCCAATACGCTATGTGATGGTTCATCATTATGAATGAAGTCAGATATTTCAGTCCTGGGTTAAGGCCCACTCGCTCCCAGGTCCATTGGGTTCAGTAGTGCACAAAATGTGATAATGAACTGAGTTCTCAGGAGAAAGATTAATTCAGAGGTTATAGTGAAAACAGTTCCAATTTCCAGCAACTTTTCACATACAAACAAGTAAAGACTTAGAAGCCTGTCTAATTTTGAAAACACATTTAGAGTAGTTAAGTATTAGTAATGATACCAAGATACACACAGACACACAAACTCTACCTGTAGGGATCTCAGGCTGTAAAACGCCCCAGGGTGGACTGTGCTAATGTCATTGCCATGCAGCATGAGCATTTCCAGTTGCCGTAGTGACCTGAATTCTGACCCCTCCACCTCCGTCAGGCTGTTATAACTGTTAGAGAGAGAAAAGAAACAGGGCCACTTACTGGGATAAAAGAGGGTCATTGGGCCAATGTGACTTTACAGATGAAGGGGAAAAAAATAGCTGGAAAGAATATATGGAAAGAAGGAAAGAGGGATGGCAGCGAGACCTCAGTCGACCTTTGACCCACAATTACTACCTCATTCTTAAAACTGCACCATGTGAAAGGCAGAGGAAACATACACACACAGATGAACATAATTACCATGCTGCATCTTCTTCACAACCTTCTTAAATTGGCCCAGCAGACGTTTAAAAAGTCAGTATAGGCAGGGGCTTTTTATATTACTCTTGCCCTCTTGTAAACAACATCAACATAAACCATAAAGCAGCAGGGGCCTATGTGCATAGTAGTTCCAAATACAAAGAACTATTGAAAAATGTTTCTTGGAGTCTTCAGGTTTCAGCACATTACAACAGACGAGCTGATTGCCAAGTAGAGTATAAAACAGAAGGTGCTGGAGCCAAAGACAGAGGAACACAACAGAGCATGTTGTCTATTGGCAGGGGCTGACAGCATTTGACAGATTTCAGAATGTGAATATTAGCCAGGCCTTCCAACACCAGGAATCAGCACCATATTGTCTAACAGAGTCTACTATCCTGTAGTGAGTTCCTAAACTCTAAAACATTCCCTGGGTGCAGTTATCCCTACCCAACTGAACACATATGGGAGATTCTGCGTTTTTCTGCTGCCATCAATAAAACAGCCAGCTCATAATATATCATCTGGTGGTCACTTTCATCCAGAGTGTCTTTCTTCACCACGGTGCACATATTTTTAGTGTAGATTTCCCCTTTGGAAACTGAACTTCGAACCCTGGCAGTGCTTGAGCTTTGTACCATAACGAAAGTTGTTGCATTCTTTCAGTAGCATGGTTAAGTAGCATGGTTCAGTAGCATGGCTCCAAGCATTTGCAGAATAAAGTTCAAGGCATACTGAAGCTGGTCTATCACTTGACGGTCAGCTCATTAAACACTTTTGATTTTGCAGTTACGTAACATGCTATATTCAGAGACGCAGCTTTGCCGTGCAAGGCTAAGTCACCATGGTGGGCATCACTGGTTATAGCTGATAAATGGAACATGATTATTATCTTTTTGGGCATTTTATGCATTTATTTGATAACAATAATAGAGTGGCCACAAAAAATGATGGATAGAGAGATGGGAAACAACATGCAACAAAGGTCCCTAGCAGGATATGAAACAGGGACGCTGCTCTACACTAGACACCACTGTTGCTATGCCAGACTCTCATATCATATATCAACACCCATCTTCTCACAACCACAGCGCCTTGTGTGCTGGGGTTGTGTCCTGTAGGTGGTCCATACCATCCTCGGCCACTCATGAAACAATCCTTTGAAAGAGAATGGACGCCTGCATTTATTAGAGCAGTTTCCTCTTGAATTTAAACAGCATCGTTCTAATCTCAAAATAAAGGAAAACAGGTTCCAGAGTGTAAATAAAACACTGCAAACATGCCTGTGTGAACATATACCAACAGTTTTGCATTAGAGACTAAATCCCCCTGGTCTGCACCCCAGTTAGCAGGGTGGTCTAATGTTTAGAAAGTCTGTTAGCTCCCTAAAGGTTTGGTCCACTTCCAAACGTCTGCTCTGCTGAAGGGTCCTTGAGAAATTCCCTTTCTTCCCATTACAACAGGCACTGCCTTCGACCCCACGCAAAAAGAATCAATAGGAAAAACAGTACTCAAAAGTGCAATAGCAAACAGCTGTCTGCAGGGAAGCCATCAGTGCAAGTGGTAAACTGACAGCAGTGTGTTCAGTTTTGCAACTGACTGTTTGCTAAGTCTCACCCCACCTTAGTTACTGTTGCTATGCCTGTCAAGCTGTCTGTTCTCACACGGCATATACTGTTTACAGTGATGATGGTGACAGATTTACCATTCAATTCTTTTATGTAATTTTTGAAACAATGGGTCCTTCATTTCAGAACATTTCATTAACATCCCATCAGAAATTCAACATCCTCACTGGTTTGTGATAAAGAAGATAAAGAAACAGCATTGTTCTTGTATGTTAGCCACCGTTTAGTGGCACACTTGGACAAGAAAAACAGGTAAAATGTATGCTTTATTGTTCATAGTTTATTATAGTGTGCGTCACTTTTATGACTTTTAGGATGAGAACTAACCCGTGTGTTTGGCAAATGTAATGCTATCTTGGCTAACACTCTGAATTAAAAACTCTTACTTAAAAAATGAAATAACAAAATAATATAGTATTAAATGCTCACTGGCCTGGGACGTAACACTGGGTAAGGTTACCGCTGTTGATAGTAAGCTGGACATGCTGGACATGCTCATGTTTTACAGTAGAGCAAATAAAAACACTGTTTAATCCATTCCTTACACTTCTGCTATTGTCTTTTTGGTTTTGAACAGGCTAAAAAAGCATGAACATGCACACTGCTTCAGTGTAGAGAAATCCAAAGCCCAACGAGCTTGCTGTACCTAGTTACAGTTGCTAAGCTGTGATTGGCAATTGGTCAACAGGAGGAAGCCAGAAACTTGCAGTCTCTCACTTAATAATGCTACTATGTGAAATCATGTTGTTTCCATTGTTGTGTTGTGAATCCGCAATGATATATTCTATTCCATGTGTTATGTGTGCTGTATATTTTTGGGGGGTGTCCTTACAATGGTTAAAGACAGAACCATAAATAAAGGCCTGAACGCTCTATAGCTGTAGGGATCTACGTAGTACTTTATGCAATTTGACCTGAAGGGGGTGGTGTAATTTAATATCAATATAACACTTGCTGCTGCCAAACCCTTTCTAACATAGTCCCTGTAGTGTTGTGCTGACTGTACAAAACAGTGCAAGCATTTTGGTTTGGTTTGAGACCAAGAATGCACTGACAGCTCACACAGCGCTGTTTCCACAGTACAGGAGGGCTTATGGAGACACTTTATCTCTGGTGGACTGTTAGCTAGGCCCCACATTGTAGCTTTTGTGGCTGTTACACTGTAGTGCTCTATCGCATCGAATCATTACATCCAGTAGTGAAGAGCTGGAGAGCTGCTCTGAGCACAAATGTAATGCAACTGAAATTCAGTGATAGCTGTTCCCACAATAGAGCCCCTCGTGTGAATGGAAAGCCTCCTGTGAACAATGGTGAGGCTTTGGCTGCTGCTTGCCAAGTAGTTTGACATGTAAATATGTATTGTTTGGAGCCAATTATTAGACAAGGCAATTTGTTACATACAAAACAGTGGCTGGGCTATTTCTCAGCAGTGCTCAAGGGCAGTGAAAGCTCCGTCCACAATGCAAAGAGCCACATGGAAGTGATTAGGAGATTTATCCCCTCCAGAGTCAGTTCAGTACCCCATGCTGGTGCCAAACCCTTATCTTCTGGGTTTAAAGCAGATGTTGTCAAATTAAATCCACCATAGGCTGCAGTATGTGCTGATTATCTCACTGATGAGACTTCTGTCTTTGATGTAAAACTAGCTCCTTTTGTTCTTGAGGAAGATTGACATATGATAAACCGATGGCAAGCAGCAATATGTTTTTATGATCTCCACCCCTTACAGCAAGAGAGAAATTTCTCTGCTAGATCCATGGCATAAAACGTGAACAGTCAAGTTATCTCGCCAACCACCAAAAAACACTTTTTTTTCTCCCCTCAGCATTTTGGTTTGTGAGTTATTAGAGGCAGTGTTGACCATTTGTTACCAAAAGAAAACATTTCTCTGACAGTCACCCACACCACATTCCACACTATTTCCTGTAGAGTGATTTGTTTTCTTCCCCGTCGACTGGCATTGATAACAATTTCACAATGCTTCCGTGTGCACGTGTTATGCATGGTGACTGCAATCTTACCCCAGGTTGAGCCTCTCCGTGTCTTTAGGAAAGGTTTTTGGTATGGCGGTGAGGTGTCTGAATGTACAGTGGACCTCTTTAACACCTGGACAGCTACAGCTGCGTGGGCACGATGGGATGGCATGTATCGGGGAGATCTACAGAGGGTAAAAACAGAAAGCAATCACATGGAGAAGTTTAGGGATTAAAAAGAGAGAGAGGGCAGACAAGATGAAGAGAAGAGAAGGAGAGGCAAACAGATGAGTTCAGACCTGTGTAGGCACTGAGAGTTTGGAAAGAAATCAATACTAAGTGGAGTAAATACACTTGAGGCTTAAATAGAGTGTGCATTAGGTGTATTAACATTGTGCCCAATTCCATTAAGCATTTTCTTAAAGATGATTTATGCATCTGAGAGATTGAATTCAAGATTTCCTTAGAAAAACTGTAGTTTTTAAGAAATTAATATATATGCTTCATTTGAATATCGATCCTTATGTTGTGTATTTCACCCTACGTCAACCTCACAACTTCAGCAAGCTTAATGATGACTGCGACTCGAAACTGTGAGACGACAACATTTTCGCATTGTCTTTTCAGCCAGTGAAACTCTGAAAGGCTTACTCTTTTTTTGGTGGATTGAGATTTATCAGTCAAGCAACCACTGGCTTCCCGTAAGAAAAACAAAACGAAAACGAATTACCGTTTGCCATAGCAGTGATGAGAAAAGCAGGGGGAACCACGCTGCAGCCAACCTGCAGAAGATGTTGGCGCACCACCACAGCGCCATGACAGGATCGCTGTCTGACTACTCACGTCATTAATATGCCTGGAGGAAAGGAGGATTGATTCAGATGCACAGGTACACAACAACAACAACAACAAAAGTTAAACATTATGAACATAAATAGCACAGATAGGATTTAGTGCAGGACATTGTATCTTGTACAAGTGTACTTGGTTAACTGGTGACTCAGCATAGTGATATTGCTATTGATCCATGTGCACAGTAGATGATGATGGTAGAGGACGTGACCAACGGGCGACCTGTGCAAAGTGTACTCTATTGTACATTTTGCTCATTCCATAATGGGTCCCCTGTGACTCTGAACAGGATTAGCAGTTATGAAGATTTATAATTCTTTATATCCTTTTAGGCGCCATCATGGACAGTACATTATAGTAAGTTACGCCTGCATGAACTGAATTTTTGGCCAGTTGGGCAGCAGAAACAGGCGGTAAACTCAACACTGCCATATTGTCACCTTGATGTGACGAACTTGTTAGCAAACAAAAGTTGCCCTTTTAAAACGTCAAGCAGATACGGAGCGAAATTAATTTGTAGTTGTGTTTTATTGTTGGTTTCCATCAACTCTTGAGGGAAATAGCTAAGTCTTACTCTTTAGATGCTGAATGCTATGTTCACCAGCAAGTCGCTGACTTTGAAACTAAACAGAAAAGTTACGGGCTGTAAAACCAAAACAATGAGCTGAAAGAGGCTACAAATCGCCATAGAGTTGAGGGGAACTGCAGGAGTTGGGTAATAATTGTTCGGGTGTTCATCACTATGAGCGACCCTTTTTACATATGTAGTCATGTAAGCCATTGTTAATATAATACTATTGATTAGTCTTTTATTGTGACAAAACAAACTGAACGCATTAATAAAAAATATTCCTGCTGGTGGTTAATGATAGTTGGTTGCTTTCATTGTAGGTTTAGATAGCTGTTACTTATATTAAACTTCTAAAATTAAGCCACAAGCACAGGGGCCTAATAATACACACACACACACACACACACACACACACTGATGCACTCAATTAAGCACCTTTATTTGACATCAGGTGAGCAGTAACTAACTCTCAGATCTAGATTTTAGCTTTGGCTAGACATGATGAATGAGAAGATTAACATCATGACTTGCTAAATGCAGTACATTAATGATCGCCTTACACAAGCCTAAGCCGGTACACCCACAAATGTTAGATGACGAAAGAAATGAAGAAACAAACAAACAAAGAAATTTCATGTGATAGCATTAGCAACAGTGAGAGAGAAAATCTCCACGAGTGAGTAAGTTGACAACTTCAGCGGCTCTCCTAATACTAAACTATTCGCCCTCAAGGTTGATAAAACACACCAGAGAGGTTTGAACACTCCTGCCTCTCTTCACTACACTTTTCCTTGGGGTAACTCAGTGGCGCACAAATCCTCTTTTATCCAACATAATCATGTTCAACACTAGGAATATGTGTATGTGTAGACATACAATAGACAATAGACCTGTCAGCATTGGGGATTAAAGTCACACTCTGCTAAATGTCAAACAAATACTGGAATACGACAGAGTTCAGTACAACACAACACATAGTGGAAAATAACCACTTAACATTGGCAGTTGTGGTTTGCTCCAGTGCCAGGTGGTTTGGCACGCATTACATTGATTTAAATGTTAACATGCTCCTTTGTGGGCATTATATACCAATTACATACAACCACTCTCACTGAAACACACTCTCACACATCAATCTGATAGTTATCTAACTCACACACAACACACATACATATTTGAAGTCAGAAGAGGCCAACTCGGGCTTTCTGGTTTCCACTTCCACACTAATTCACTTAACAGCTGTGTGTGTGTGTGTGTGTGTGTGTGTGTGTGTGTGTGTGTGTGTGTGTGTGTGACATTTGTGATAGGAAGAAAGTTCCATAGAATTTTACCTGGATCATGATGTTTTGATAATCATGCTCTTCCCCCCCCTCTCTCTCTCTCTCTCACGCACACACACACACATACACACACACACACACATACACACACGCAACACAGTTTAGACTGCTCTGACAAACACATTAACCTAGAGGTCAGTCAGACTCACCATTAAGTTCAGTGGTAACAGTTTAGATCGTATGAATTGTTTCCAATATTTAGATTACCTTCACAACAACCAGGCAACTAGTGAGAAGAATAACAAATGTAACATTGTTAATGCCAAGAAGATCGTGTTTTTTTACTACTAGGGTCCACAATGTGGAAGCCAAGGACTTGTTGGCTTTGTAATATGACACTTACACCACAGTGGTGATTGTCAGCGTGAATGTAAATTCTATTTAGCCTACTGTATTTGACATTGTTGTCTGGGTTGACTGCCAGCAGCTTTGTGAGCCTGTACTTAACGGTAAAGGTAAAGGCTAACGTCGGCTTGCTGACATGCTAATGTTTAGCAAGTATAATGTTAACCATGTTCACCATCTTAGCTTAGCATGTTAGCATGCTAACATTTTCTAATTAGCGCTAAAGACACATTACAACTGGGGCTGAGTTTTACAGATATTTGGTCAGAAACCAAAGTATTGAACAAATTAAAATGTTTACCACATGGTGGCGCTGGATGAAAAAGAGTTCACCAAAGTAACTGCAAGTCATTGTGAAGGGGATATAAATGCGGTACAAAATTTCACGGCCATCCATACAATAGCAGAGATGTTTCAGCCTGGATGGAAGTGGAGGAGCGACTTACTGACATAACCTTTCCCATGCCACTAACATGGCTAAAATTTAATCTTAACTCAAGGTGTTTTCACTCATATCTCACGGTCTTTGTTAACGGCAGACCATGACATGCAATTAAAATATGTGAAAACAGCTAGCCATTGGACCTTATACCTGCATTGACTGGTTTGGCCACTCGGGGGCAGATGAAATGTAATATCCTCTCCTCTTGTGTCCTCCACAGGGAGATCAGAGGTCTAGGTCAACTACAGAACTGAAGCTGTTTGAGATCCAATGTTGTGGTCAAGGATCCTCCAGCAGGAGGGATGCTTTCTGTCACAAGAGCTTGAGTCTGTGCACTCAGGCCTCTAATGACTTTGCCACCTTGTTGCCAAGATCATAAAAATATATGCTTAACATTTATAAAAAGTCAGTATCTCATATTGGTCATAGGATACCCTATACCTATGGCTGACAATGAATGTCCCATAATGTCTATGTAAATTTGGTCATCAGTTCTATAATTTAATTGACATGTTGAAAGGATTTAATTCATTTTATTAGGTGTCACACACAGCTGTTCAGCGACCCAAACCTTTAATACGGCTAAAAAACCCATTTCACAGTCTCTACCTTGACTTTATAGAGCAGTAAAGGTGCACATTCAGTTAGTCTCCAGTATCGAGGGTTATGATGATCACAGGTAAACGCTGTCAGCTACTTATTCTGTGCTCCTGCCCTCCACTAATGGCTTTACCAGCTCTCTGTTGAAGGACATGGGAGGAGAAGGTAAAAACAGAGAAGAGACGAGGCAAGGGGGTGAAAGGAAAGAAAGGGAAATTAAGTATGGTAGAGGAGGAGAGGACATTCATTCATTCATTCATTCATTCATTATTCATACTGCTTATCCCGAAGGGTCGTGGGGGGGGGGGCTGGAGCCAATCCCAGCAAACATAGGGGAGAGGATAGTGGAATAGAAAAGAGTGAAAGCGGAAACAGACGAGATAAAGTGTTGTACTCCCACTGAAAGAGCCTCCTGCTTATCAAAATCATACGTTCACTGGCGCATAGTGGTTTTCTCTAAGTTCTGCCAAAATACAGCCTTTGATCCTTTGCTTTGTTGGGCTTTCTCTCCATCTTACCATCACCCACTTCTTCATGGTCAGTGAATGAACTATGCAAGGAGTCATGTTGTCACAAAGAGAAAGGAAAGGAAACGGATGAAGGATGGGCAGACACAGGAAAGTTCTGTAGTACTGTTGTGGTACAACATTATGTTCTTATATTATATATATAAGAACATAGAAATGCACACAGGCGATCATTGGACCATTATCTAAAACTTTAGCATACAATATGTTGAATGATAACATTATTATGTAAATCAAAAATATAATTTGGTTGTAGCAAGTCGTGTATTTATTACTTTGTCTAACATTTTATATGAAATTGATATAGCTGATGTGGAGGCTAAATTTAAGAAGAGACCTGTCAGTGTCAATTCCCATCAGTAACTAGCAATAACAAGGAAATCAAAAATATCATCATTATAATATATAATTATTGTTATATATATTTTCCACTTATACCAGTGGTATCCAGCCATTTATTTAGTTTTGAGAAGAGCAACTGGTTTTGTTTTTGCTTGACCTCACTGTTGAAGCTGTTTCCTGGGGACTGCTATTGTCAACAATTGTCAACAAAGCATTTGCTAATACTGTTGCTTTACATCTGTATGTGGAACTGTACTGTGCTGCTGTGTGTTCTCTTTCCTTTCGAGGCAGATGAGCGCCCACCCAGAGCCTGGTCCTGCTCGAGGTTTCTGTCTCCTAGTGCTGCTCATGGAGGGAATTGTTGGGTCTCTGTACATATAGAGTCGTTCTAGACCTGCTCTATATGAACAAGTGCTGTGACATAACTTTGTTATGATATGGCGCTATAATTAAAACTGAATTCAATTGAACTGAACAACAAAAGTGGAGGAAAGGTATTTTCTGTGACTGCCTGACCCAAACTGCTAGCACATTAGTGATAGTGTAACATCAGCAATACATACTATATCTCACAGCCTAAAACGCATTAGTTTAATTAGGATCATAGATGGAGTAAGGAAAAACATTGCTGTGAATTTGTTTTCCAGACGACCAGTGTGATTGGCCACGGATGTTGCTAAAGAGCTAGCATGCTGCACCTCGGGTCAACAATCTGCCAAAGACACTTGACGAAATTTTGGTGTCTGTACTTAATCACTTATAACTGATCAAAAGCCAACTCAGTCTCATTCATACATGGTGTATTTCTTCAAGAATGTCTGGGTGAGGCCATACATCTTTATGTCAAAAGCATTACTCTGAGTGCCAGCCAAGTCACAGCTGCTCTATTCAAGATAACACATGTCAAGAGAGGACTACAATATGATTCCCACATGTTTTCCATGCACATCTGTAATATCATGTGCTGCCCATATATCCTCATTCAGAAATCCCTTTCAACATACTGTGTGGAGTGTTGTTATTGGATACCTACCCTGTCTCCAAAAGGTTATTTAGCAAGTTGAACACCTGTCTTTTGTGAATGACTAACATATATTTAAGTATTGTCCCTGGTATTCCTCTGCTCACCAACGTCTAATTAAATAGCTTTTTCATATATACATATATTTGGGTAAACAGAGTCCACTTTGGTTTTACAAGTCTGTTTTATTTATCAATGTTATAAAACATGTAGGCTAAAAATATGCAACAAATGTCCTTTTTTTCTTTATGTGTCACAAAGCAAAGTTTTGCATTTACATTGAGTATATGGGATAAGAAATAAAATCCTCAAACTGGATGTTAATTGATCGCTTTAACTATTTTCATGAGCAGATTCCTTTCAGATTTCCCTTCCAAGTATTGGCTGTAAATCTCTCAGAGTATTAGCATGGCTTGTCTGCAGTGGCATGGAGAGAAGCTGATGTGGCTTTTAAGCAAATCTAAAATTCTTTGTACTGTCTAGGCAAAGTCAAGCAAGCTTTCTTTTGCGGTTGGCTTATTTTTTTAATGAAAGCTGCTCCCCTTTAGTCATTAAAACAAAGCTGCATGTGGCTAATAAATACTTAAGAGTGTATTTATGTAGAGCGTCTTTTGCCTGAAGTGCTCTTTGTTACCAATATGATTTAAATACACTTCACCAAAGGACCTGCTTATAGTAAAAACACTTTCCCAGCAACAGGCTGTGTTTGACAGAAGCTTATATGTCTTGCACACAGTATATCATGTATAAATATTTGCATTTTCAAATGTTGATGAGATGAGAATCTTGTGCTATTTCTTACAAACGCTTTTCAGGACGAGCTCTTTTTCACAGTTTTGCTAATAGTTGCAGACGAAGAGTTGCTCAGCAGAACAAAATAAAATCTACTGGACTGTTGTCTGCTGCTAATTTCACTAATTTCAATCAAGAGACGAGTTACTGTGACACCACCCACATCTGTCACGAGATGACAGTGGATATTAAAACAGATTTCAAAATGAGACGGCATTCTTTGATGCTGCAAAGACAAATGTGGCTTGTGAAAACAAACAAAGTTATACTTGTACATCTGGGAGCATTTAACAAGTTCTCCTCATAAAAACCCCAAGAGACTCACCTGGAAATTTCTCCAGAAGGGGGAAAAAAATAGACCCCGAAACAAGTCCCTTACTGCAGGCTGGAAAGTCAGAGTTTTACAAGAAAAACAGGCGTAAAAAAGTATCCAGTTGGTGTTTTAGTCCTGTGGATGTTTGCTGACTTGTAAAGCCACCGAGGTCCCGAGGTCTGTGAAAGAGAGAGCGAGAGAGGGGATGGAGCGCTCTGTGTGTGTGTGTGGATTAGTTTGACCCTCTGTTGGTTCTTAAAGCATCTGGATTTCAGATTAACTTCTTTCTTGTCCCGTTCTGTAACTGTGTGGTCAGGAATGCTGCCTCTCCATCCCCTCCTACACCTACGCTCATTCCTTCATCTCCTCCATTCATCTCCTCTCCCTCCTTCTCTCTCTCTGCTTTAACTATCCCTCGCTCACCCTCTCTTAGACTCGTGACTTCCATTTCATGAAGGCAGTCCCGGTGGAAACATTACCACTATCCTTTTCTTTTCGCTGTTGTCTTTCTTTCTGACTTGCTCTTTTTACCTCCTCCCTCAGCCCCGGCATTCTTTCTCTTTTTCCTCTACACGCTCTCACCTTTCCAGCCCTCCACCTCCACCTCCACCTCCCTCTTCCTCTCTTTTCTTTTCTTGAGGTATATTACAGCTTCTGAATACAGATTAGCCAATTATAATAATCCGTCTATAGATATCAAGCCTGTGCCGAAGGCTACGCACACTGACACGTATCTTGAAAAAGTTGGCAGGCAGTCAGTATTATTCATGTGAGCTACCCAGATCAAATGTAGAGTGAATCAAACAGGATGGGAACGTTTCAACAGTCCAATTGTCCTTTAAGTCCTGAAACTGTAGGTAGTACTGTACCTGCAGTGTTGCAACAATGTGGCACCATATCATGGCTGTGTTGACACAGCAATTTACAGGATTGAAGATGTTTTGTTTCATGTAGAAATGTAAAGTCTGGGCTTTTCACAACACGACTGGTGGCGTGGAACGGCTGAATCTGAGTCTTAGACATATTGTGCGCATGTTGACTGTGTAATATGTTTGAGCTTGTTGCTACCATTTGGAAACACTTAAGTCACTGACCTGCACATTTGTTGCAAAAGTCAAACATTAAACACATCTACGTGAATGGGTCTTTTGTAACAGAGCTCTTTTGTTAACGTGCCCAACCTCTCGCTTCACTTCTATTTAGCTTACTTCATTAAGGAAAGGAAAGAGATGATGGTAAAACCTGTAAAACCTTGGCCACAGGCATGTTAACACCACTGTTGGAGTTTTCTACTTATATATCTTTTAAAAGGGTCATCTTTGTTCCACTGACACCATGTATAGCTGACATGACAATCTCATGTACATGTACTCAAGTACATGTAGAAACTGTTCTGCTCTGGAGCTTTTGATCATAACCCACGATCTTCATAAGCTGATAAAGTTTGCACCGTTGCCATGGAAATGGTTTATGGTTTAAGTTGTTCAGTTTTCCATTTTTAACAACAATAGCATAGCTCTACAGATGGTAGAGGTCTGTTTGTTCGGTCCAACTATTTGGTGCAGACTGAAAATGTAATGAAATGTTTGACATTCATGGTCCCCAGACAGACTTTGGTGATCCCCTGTCATTTCCTGACACCTTTGTTTATTTGTGGAATGTTTTGACAAGTTTTGGATGGATTGGAAGATTTGGTACAGATATCGATGGTGCTCAGATGATGACTCTAATGACTTTGGTGACTTTTCATGTAGCTCCGACAGCACGTCAAAATCACTGATCCAGCGAAATAGCTCAAGGTCCACCAGAAGGACTGGCACAAAACTTTTCATTTGGATATTCAAGGTTCCCAGAGGATGTAACCTAATGACTTTGGTGATCTCCAACATTTCCTCTATACTTCATGTTTAGTGCCAAGTAACAAACTTGGACGATTAAATTCCAGTTCTTAAAGTGCTCTGCAAAAAAACTGTAAAATCACGGACAGGTTGTCATGTGGAAACTGATCGAAAGCCCAGAACAGCTACTTAAATGAACCTTGAGGTGAGCTTGTTGTCTCAACTTCTGTTGCAAAGGTAAAAAGTGAACTTTAACCTCAACATATCACATTTAGACTGAGCTTTTTGTATTTTATAGTTATTTCATTCATTAAAGCCTGATTGCAGACCTCCTAATCATCATCTACACATGCAGAAATTATGTAAATTTACATTACGTTACATGTTTCATCAGGTATGTGCAAGATTTGCTATTTGAATTAATTCATTCTTTACTAATCCTTGGTTGTCTTAAACAGGAGACAACTGTACTTGGATATCACTCAGCAGCTTCTTTCTGCACTTTTGTGGTATCCAACACCATTGCACGCACGCACACACGCACACACACACCCAAGTACACGTTTCAGTCATCAGCTTATCATAGTAATGATGATGCCTGGTGCCAGTTCTGTGGGCCAAATCTCACTGGCATTCTTGTGCCACCTTTTTCTCACACACAAATGTACATAGACCGATACAAGCGGGTCACTGTAAGCAATAACAAGTTTTCCGTCCTGTTTTGACAGGCTTCTCTTCTTCCTTCCTGTAATGTTTTTTTGATGCGTGTGAGCATGTGTGTGCATTTTGGAGCCGTATATGCACTCGTGGTCTTGTTCTGTTGGTGGTTCCTGTGCCAAATGGCAGAATGATGAGCAGTACCTCAGCCACCTGGTTAAAAGAACTGAAATTATGCTGAATGGATTAGATTGATGAACTTTATGAACCCTCTAGAATTTCAATACAGGGGCTTCTTTGTGAGGCATCAGTTCAGTTCATCATGTTGGCCTTTCCAGCTGTTCACCAGCTAGAGAGAGATTGGCATTTACACTGCAGGAGCCAACTTCATTTGGGTTGAACCACAGGTACAATGTATTTTCCAAGAATTTGTCAAAATCTTTCAGTGTGGTATTAACTTGAAAAATCACAATCTACAATCAAACGTGTTAAAGACCATCAACTGGTTTTGTTCAGTGCATTAGATTCATTATTTGCGATGAAATGTATTTTTCAGGGTTTGATGACTCCACTTCTTTGTTTCTGCTTCAGTTAGTGATTTCTTATATTCCTCAGAATATCTTTTGAAAACAACCTGAAAAGTTCCTGGAACTTGAGTGATTCATCAGTGCATTAGACTGTGACGCCATTATGGATAGTATTAACCCTCAAAATGTCTTTCGAATGTTTTGCGGGTTTCTGCCGGTGGAAAAATGGGCTCACAGTAGCTGTGCAGTTTAAGTGTGTGTTCATACAATGGAAAGATGTGATTAGACACAAATTTGCCCATGGTGGCGCAAAGTCACATATGTGGGAGTTGAAAGTGTTTCAACTTGAGCATAAACCTTGTGCTCATCTTCTCAGCTTTATGCACCTGCTTCATAAACATGTGTGCAAGCAAGACCAGAATAAAACAGAGAGAGACTTGCAAGAAATTGAGTTTCTGGTGAGTTCTGAGATCAGTCAGAGGCTGAGCTGAACACAAACACACACGGTGTCAGTGCATCACTCGCTAACTAGCTTACAGCTAACATACAGTTAGCGACAAAGAGACAACATATTTAGCTAGCTAGCTTGGTCGCTAAGCCCATTAGTTTACACTCAACACAAAACAATTGATTTCAGAAATTTCAGTTTTCTTGTGCTAATGCGAACAGGACTTTATGCTGTTTGCTCACTGGAATTTTTCAAATGCCCACAAAAAAATTACCAGGTTATTGTACCAAAAAATAAATTATAGGATCAAATAAATGTACAATTGAACTTTCAAGGCAAGAAATTGACGTTGCCAACATTGAAAATGTCATTATTTACACTAGCTAGGGATGGTAAGAGAGTCATTTCTCTAATGTGATTTAATGTGATGTGTCTCAATCCCACATAGAAAAATGCCAAAGAAAAACACATAATCATGTGCCAATCATGTTATCTGCCTTAGTGTAGATTTTCATTTACTTTCTTTGTCTATTGCAACCCTCAGCTGAAAGTTCAGGGTACAGTTATATTATTCTGTCTTATCCTTAATGTTCTGTGATCTCCTTCTCCATTCCCAGTCATTCCTTTCAAATCTCTCGCTGCTGTCCTGTCATACTCTTAATCTCACAAGGCCTGAAGTTCTTTATCATACACCCACTCTTTGCACTTAATCTCCCCAGTCCCATATTTCTATAAACTGCCTTCGCTTGTTCTTTGTTTCTTTACCTTATATTATAGTCCTGTAGGCTGAGAAGCAGATTTCAAAGCATATCCTCTTTGAAAGGAACTCTCTAGTTTATTTGGAGTGGTTTTAGTGCAGGAGAGGCTCCATTCCACATATTAGCTGGTGGATTAGACACTTGTTGACTGTAGCTCAACTGATGTCTGGATTCAGCTGGTGGGCCCTAACTGTGTTGTTTGTTCTCATGGAAAGGTAAAATATCCTCAAAAATATTACATGGGAGAATGACATTGCATGCTATCAGTTACAGGCATATGGGCATGTGGAATATTAATAAAATAAATAAGTGCCAATATCAATCCTCCACTTGTGCATTTAAACAGTTACATAGAAATAGTTATAAAAAACTGCAATTTATACAACTTTCATAATGATTCAGGCAATCCATGGGGCCAAAGTTTTTTAGAATCAAACCAAACTCAGTTCACTTTTATTTCATTTATTTTATTAGTTTATTTTCTCAGGAAATGTGTATTGATGAAACAACAAGAGAGCAAGAGACGTTTACAGCCATAGTAATAGCTCTGTGAGGCTGTATACAAGAGTGATTTGAGCTAAATGCTAACGTCGGCATGCTAACATAAGCACTAGGACAATGCTAACATGATGTTTAGCGGGTATATTGTTTCCCATGTTCACCATCTTAGTTTAGTGCGTTAGCATGCTAAAACTGGCTAAATGGCACTAAACTCAAAGTACAGCTGAGGTTGATGGGAATGTATTTGGTCATAAAATAAAGATTTTGAATATATTAAAGTATTGACCCCTAGCTCTAGATGAAATGTTCACCAAAGAAATTCATCCTTTATTTATTTATTTTATTTCATTTTAATTTCATTTTAATTTCATTTTAATTTCATTTTATTTTAACATCAGTAACATTGTAGCTGCCATTGCTTTACATCTCTATGTGGAATTGTACTGTGCTAATGTGTGTTCTCTTTCATCCTGCTCTCACTCTACCCCCCCCCCCTTTTTTTTTCTCGCTCTACCCAACCGTCGAGGCAGATGACCGCCCACCAAGAGCCTGGTTCTGCTTGAAGTTTCTGCATGTTAAAAGGCAGTTTTTCCTTGCCCCTGTCTCCTAGTGCTGCTCATGGTGGAATTGTTGGGTCTATACGTACAGAGTTGGTCTAGACTTGCTCTATATTAACAAATCCTATGAGATAACTCTGTTATGATATAGCGCTATATAAATAAAAATTGAATTTAATCATTAGGGGATCATGACAGTCGGTTCCAAATTCCAGGGCAATCCATCCTAAAGTCATTGAGATATTTCAGCCATGGCCAAGCTGGTGGATTGAAATAGACAGACAGACATTGCCATTCATAGAGCCATGCTGCTACTGCTAGCATGGCTAAAACTGTAAATGAGCCTCCTCTTCTGTTGTCTCTCGCTAGATGAGAATAGAGCAATAAACAAAGCAGAATCAGTTCTTGTAAAGGTCACATGTACAATGGAGCACAGTAATGTCATGCACAAAACTGCAAAAACCATCATGAGAAAGTGATAACTCTTCTAATGGCAGTAAGCAAATGAGGCACTTTTTCGCCCCCAGTCGTGGGACTGTGTTGTGGGTAACAATCTGTGTAGAACCTTTCCAAATGCTTCTCATGCAACCAATGTCAACAGCTACGACCCCACTAATGGACACTTGCTCCTATGTGTATGTAACCATAATTATTAAAGCTGGAACATCTGTGGTAATAAGGTCAACATACATAACTCCAGGTGTCTTTAAGATTTTCTGAGAAAACTACAACCATGCGATACCGCCTCCTTACTTTAAAGCTGCCACTGAGAATGTTTCAGCCTACAGATTACAGAGTGATACATGGCTGCGTGTTTGTGTTCTCAGGGGTTTCCTCTTCTACTTTCTCTCTATTCATGTTTTTTATGGAACCTCTTATGTCCACTTTATTCCCAGTACTTTCTTGGTGGATTATCCAGCCCAGATGTGTTGATTTGTCAGCAGTGATGGGAACAGAGGCAGAAGGAACATGTATGTCTCGTGTATTTCTCTCCGGCTCTTGTCACGCACTTTCTGTCTTCTCTTCTTCACTTACTCCTTCGCAGAGCCAAGATTCCATCAACTGATGGACCATAAAACATTAATGCTCACTGTTTGCAGTGTGTTGCACTATTTTATGTTTCCACAAGCTCAAATTTCAAATTTTTAAGGGAGATATAATATGATTTTTAAAAGACGACTTTTACAATGCCAAACATAAAGTGCAAGTAAATGTCACTGTATACTGAGGAAGAGGCACATGAGTGTGTGTGTGTATCTCCAATGCAGGTGAAACACATTAAAGAACAACTGCCAAAATTTCCCTCACCGTGAGACTTCTGCAGGAACCCCACAGTTTGATTTGTTTCTGAAACCAGAAGAATGTAAATATCACCCTCAATGATGGAAACTTGGTGAACAGACATATATTTCTTTAAAGAGTAACTCATCATGCTGAAAAACAGTATTTCTGCCTGTTGTCAGTGTGGTCATAACTGCAGTATGTTGCACATGTAACAATGCTCAACAGTGAAGTCATGGTGTACTGACACACCCCTGGCTTCTACATCACTGCAGCAAGGTGAGACGTTAAATCACTGGACATCATCAATAACAAGATTTTCAACTGGTATTAAGTTATGTACGCCGTTAGCAGCATGTGCTGAGGACAGCAGAACAAGTTGATTGGCGTGCAAATCAGTTACACTTTGACTAACGTAAATTAAATGCTGGATCTGGAAGATCAGTTCCTTTTATTTGATAAAGAAATGTACTTTCAAAATAACTAAATTACTTTTCTTTCTGTCCAATGGCTTGCAATGTGATTCTGCAGTAAAAAGCTAGTAAGTGGACCTTGAGTTCTTTTGTTCTAAAAGTTAATGCTGTTGTGTTGAAATAGCCTTTCTAAGGTGGCCTGTTATTGGTTGGTCCCACTAAACTAATTTCATCATTCACTAAGATATCACTGAAAGTGAAATCACATGTTGTGCCTGTTGCTTGTGCTAAGAGCACAAACATTGATGAAAATAGTCACGACCAGACAAGTGGAAAGGGCAGTGTGCAAGCAAATAGGCCAATTATTACCAATAGCAATGGCAAATTACATGAGTCAGGTGTAAAATGAATCCACCCATGTACCTAAATACAAATTTATAATTGGATCACTCTGATCATATAAAGGTTAAAACCTTTCAGATATTTGGAGACAAAATCTCATCGCTGTTTTGGAGAAAAAAAGACAAAAAAGAAACGTGAAAATAAAATCAAATAAAAACATTATTGTCAACCTAAATCTATCAGGGTCTGATTCTCAGCTTTAGGTAGAAATGACACAAAGTGTTTAATCACTGTGTGGGATCTTACTGTACCACACAGACTTCACTGTGCATCCATCACATCTGTCAATTGCCATTTCTTCAACATATCTGTGGCATCGTGTAAAGCCACGGCACAAAATGAGCCACGTCCTGAGAGGCAAACAGCTCGTCTGAAGGCTGATCAAGATGTTCGCATAATTGTATCAGTTAACAAGCAATTACATAAAGGCAAGGCCTTGTGATGACTATATTTTCTTCATAAAAAACGTCCTGACCGAAACGACGGCCAAGTTTCTGTACAACTTTCCGCCCTGCCTGCTACAACAGGTTTCTCCTTGTTTAATGAAGCGTGATGTTACTCATGCTCGTGGTATTAGCAGTTTGCTTTGAGTGGGTCCCATTGTGTGTCTCCGATCAATTTAATATATCCCTAGAATCTGGAGCTGGTCCTAACGTTGGCGGTTCCCATGTATGTGTCTTCATACTGAAATCTGTAGTTTGCTGTCTCCTGAGCAGCTGACAGGGAGCGAGCCTTGTCGATTTGTCACTCCCCATTCTCAACCCAACTCTATGACAAAACCTGACACCAGTTTTGCTTTTAGGCAAACAGGACAAATCTACAGCCTCAAGAGTCACACGCTTCTCTCTCTCTCAACCTCTCCAGATTTCACTTGATAAGACAGGTGTATTTCTTGCATAGCAAAGCATTAGGGCAGTATGTCAAACTTTAGATTCTGAAGTGCTACAGGATGTGCTTAATATTTGGTTTTATGGTCAAAATCTTAAGTAACCATAACCATAACCATTCTTATCAATGAACAGTCAAACAGACATGAAACACATACACTTAGAAACAAAATAAGAAAGTTATCGAGATTATGGTGAGAAAATGGAGCCAACACTGAGACACGAGAGAAGTACTGTATATTTCAGCCTTTCTCTAAAGAGTCTAACATTGATCTCAGCTCAAAGCCCCTTTTTCTCTGCTGGCATTTGAAAGCCTCCTATCACAGATCCTTTAGCAGCAGAAACTGTCTGTAGTGTGGCCAGTTTGTTAGAGTTTCCAGCCAATCAACCCTCCATCAATCCACTTTATTAAGCAGCTCTAAATCACTTCTGTCTTGAGCTACATCACAAACGAAGCCAGGCGACTTCATACACGGCTACACAGCTGTACAACGCCCCTGTACACATCTGTAATCTCATTTATCAAAAAGATACATCAATCTGTGTGTTGTAATGACTGTTATTATGCATGTATTTATTGCCTGTATCCACTGAGTGATTTCTATCTGAGATGGTGGGTAGTGTTCAGCAGATGATAATGGTTTAGGTTTTCTTTCTAGTCTTCTTTTTTTTCTTGCACTGGTGATGGCAATTGGTTGGCCCGCAGCTTTGGTCCAACTATTGGATGGATTGCCATGAAATCTGCCATGTACCCATCAAAATGAATTGCTAATTGGCACCTAAAAAAAATTTGTATGGATGAGGCTGATGGGTAGTGAAGGTATCACCAAAGTTATTACATTTTATCCTGAGGGGTGCATTAACATTTGCACTAAATTTCACAACAATCCATTCAATAGTTGGTCAGACATTTCACTCAAAATCACAAATGTCAACCTCATGGTGGCACTAGAGGAAAGGTCAGAGGATCACCAAGGTCATTAAGATACATCCTCTGGGGACCATAAATGTTTTTCATGGTAATCCATCCAATAATTGTTGAGATTTTGTCTGGTGGGCAGATACACTGATATTGCCATCCATAGAGCCATGTGACTAGTGTTGAACTGAATAAATGTTGAGTTAGTGTTCCTTTAGAGCAAATTCGCAATATTATAGATTATTATCTAGTCTCTCTAAACAACCTGTAAGATTAAACTCAAAGAAAATGTTAGATACAAAGTACATCAAATACAAATTTGTTATGCTTTGTTAGTCATCTTATAAACATACATACAGTATACTGTAAATATAGTAAATCATGCACAGGAGCACTGAAAGCTCTAAAATCTGAGCATGCTTGGATACGAACCTGAATTTTAATTTGTGGCTCCCTACATCATGTTTTGATGCCATATATGTGTTTCCGTGTTACAGCTGCACATTACAATTTCTACGCATTAAATGGAGTAAGCATGAAGAGGGCAGTATGGGAATAGCAATAAAACATTCTAAGAGGAGCTTGGTGTATTGACAGGATGGCCTTGTGGAACTGGTTAGCATTTGGAGTGGACTCAATTTGAATTTTGCGATGAGAAAAGACAACTAAAGATGATCTACAGCTCATGTGATAGTCATGAATCATATTGCTCATTGTGTCTTTATAAGCCCTAAAGGAGCAGGATGAAGTTTTTGCTGTGTTTCACAGCGGTGCTGGTATCTGGTAAGAGTGGTCGAGGATTCTTGATTGTCAGACCTTGTCGTTGACCCTTCTGAAAGTATTAGATGCCTATGCCACTACAGGGTCAGCGATGGGATGGGCCCGTTTGAAGACGTCAACATATCTGCTTCAATAAACACCCTTTTCTTAACATCTAAGCCAGACTTTTCTGTACTATACTGCATTTTTTTAATGAACAAATCTTGAAATCTATATCCGATGGGCGTGCTGACAAAACGGGAGTTACACTTCATCTTGTTATCATCAGGATCACTATGAAGTGGTACACTGTTCTTCAGCCCAGTGACTCAGCTTCCAGGACCAAATCATTCATCATCCACTGACAAGCTTCTAATCCAGATTCCACCCTCCTGGCTACTTTACCTCTCTACATCTGCTCCACACACCCACCAACACCCAATTTCTTGACCAACTTGGACAAAGCATAAAACAGATTCGCATTTGCCCAACTCCCAAGAGACAGAGACATTTAGCAGTTTGCCGTTTATTTGTTACTCAATAAGCAGTGTCACGGTGGTTAATAAACAGAAATACAAGTCATTTCTATAATCAATCCTAACTTATCTACAACAAAAATGTGAGTAACAGAAAACAAGAAAAACACATCTCGAACTTCAAACCAAAAACAACCAAAGAAAGAGGCTGCCCACACATTCAACTTCTTGACTGCTTGCTGGACTCATTTATAAGGGCCTAAGACAGTCCAACAGCTGCCTGAGGCTGTCATATCCTGTGAAGTGTTTCTCTGTGTTTCCTGTTTTATTTTGACATCTTCCTGTCTGTTGAATTCCTGCCCTTGTGTGTCTTTGTTTAGTCTCACCTGTTCCTAGTGGTTCGTATCCCTGGGGATGTACCTCATGTTCTTTGTCTCCGGTCCTGGACTTACCCGCCGTCATACTTACCTACTTACCTGTCTACTTACCTGTGCCAGCTTTGCCTGTTTTGTAAGTTCACTGTTACCATTAAATCTTCAACCAGCTCCCGCCTTCCTGTGCTATCTGGATTTTGGGTCCTATCACTGCTGCCTGCACTCCCAGACTGCTTATCTCATGGGAGGATTTCGGAGTCTCTAATGAGTTTGGTGTTGGGGACCCACACTACCTGAGGGCCTTTGACATCCTCTGGATGCAGGATCCAGAAGTCTCCTGTGAAGTGGTAGTTGGCAGGTGGAGGAGGGAATTCGGCATATCTCCTTGTTGCCCATCGGCAGCCCGTCGAACACAGGTACCTGTATTCCAGACGTTCAGCTGACTCTTGTTCCAACTACAGCTGCAGCCTCCCGTTTCTGCTGAGCTGCAGCCTCCAGTTCCGGTTCCAGTGCTACAGAGGCCACAAGTAACTGTTCTACTGGGGTCTCTTGCGTTTGGGCTCCTCCTGCCTCCTGTTACCGTGGCTGCCGGTCGGACTCCCGTCCTGGCCTCCAGCTCCTTTGCCTCCTGAGGGTCTCCCTCCCCCTGTTTGGTTTAACTTGTGTTGAATTAACTGGTGATATTCCCATTATAAAATAAATCAAAAATCACAGCATAAATAAAAACTGTGTAAAAGGTATATTTTAATGTGTGTGTGTGTGTGTATTTTGCCCACAGGTGGCAGACAGCACCATAGGCTGTCACCACTTTAAAATGTTTGTGTGTCTCATTGATAATACCTTATACCAACCTCTGTCTATTATATAAATCTCCATGGTAATGACATACAGGAATGAGTTAGAGAGGGCACTTGTCCGTGTGTGTGAAAGGGAGTGAGTGTATGTTTCAAGAAACAGGCAGAGACAGATGCTTGACAGAACAGAATTGGACCCTGGGGCAAAAACAAGCCAACTAAGGATGAGGCCCACACACTCGCATGTGTGTGTGTGTGTGTGTGTGTGTGTATGTACACACATGCAAGCACACTGATTTCATAGCTATGCAAATGTAAACCCTGACAGGCTTCTTCATCAAGTATGCTACGCTGTTATTAAAGTTTAAAATGGGTGGGACGAAGGTTCTGAAAGTCTACAGGATGCATTTTGCTCTATTTATATATGTAATAAAGTATTGTGAGCACAAATTAGGCCATACACGATTCGATACAGAGACTCTTGAAATACAGTAGATTTTTGTCAAAAAACAAACTGATCAAGGAGTAAAACCTAGTTACTCTCATATGGCTCTGGTAATACTATACCTTTATTCTACCGCAGGGAATTTGCTGTAGTGGACTAACATGGCTGCTAGGAGAAATCCTTCAAAAACACAGACCTTTTCCATTCTTTATTTCAATTGGAGTAAAAAACTAAAGATGAAAAATAGAATGCATTGATTTATTGTTACAATATTCTATTACAATGTTCTATTCCCTGAAGATTTATTATGCTCTACAGAGCAAGGAGACCTTGTTTACTGTGGTCTTACTGTGGAAACACAACTTTTCAGTCCATAGGGACAGAAGCTCCAGGTGATAATTGGTTTAAACTGATCTGCTCCTTTTGAAAATAATTGAACAAGACATCAGCATACTTTCTTGGGAAAATTTTTAAAATCAATAAAAGAGCCTTAAGTAATGATTCAAAATTAATTCTTGATGCTGGAAATAGTAGAAGAAGACCATATACTAGCTTTTTCTGGAGCTTTCCACCTTATCTGTGGTAAAAGCTAAATGATGCAGTGAAACGAACACAACAAGCAACGTTCTCAATTATAATATCAAGGGCTTGGTTTTGGCATAACCTGGGTGAAGTTAAAATATCCCAAAAGGGCAGGCGGACCCATGTGAGCATGACCTGACGGCAAAAAAAAAACCAAATCAAAAAATGACAAAAAAATGGCCCTCACTTCTTCTTCTTCAAAAATAAAGAAGAATTTAGGCATAAATAAGGGATATTCCAGGTTCAAATCAGTTATACACACAGTCTAAAGATCACCTGTTGAACCTACTGTAACCTGTAACAGAAATACATAATACATAAAAATTAAAACCAGGTAAGCTCTGCCATTTAGCTGCAGGCAGAGAGAAAGAGATAGAGAGATAGAGAGATAGAGAGATAGAGGGTGGGGGGCGGGGTAGCAAGCAGGAGGGACAACGTCAAATCTACAACCAGACATTCCAACGCAAAACAGCCGACAAGCCAACACACATTCTGTAGAGCGAAGGCGAGGCAGTGTTGATTATTAATGCCAGCCTCTTCATCACACCCTTCAACAGTGATGTTCAGCAGTCTCTCTCTCTCTCTCTCTCTCTCTCTCTCTCTCTCTCTCACACACACACACGTTCACAGTGACTTCAGGGGAAAGCAAACTTTATTTTCCATGGAGACAGAAATTTAAAAAATATCCCTTTTTTTCTTGCTTTAGTCTACCTCGTGTCAGTGTGATCTACAATATTCTATTCAGATGATCTGTCCTTATGTGTTCTAGTCTATCAATGGCCTAGCATTTCATATGGATCAACTGCCAATACAGTAATCGAGAGCTTCATAGCTTCATACAGGACATCTGGTATCGTTCAATAGGAGTGGGTGATATAGATAACATGAAAGCATACGTTATATGTCATTTCATATTGCAACATCAATATACAGTATATCATGATTTAGTGCAATTTTGGGGAAAAAGACAGACTGTTTATCATAACTGACCAGACAAAAAAGACAAATAAAAGTACTTCATCACAATGAGACAAAATCATATATAAGTTTGCCACCAATGGAAGGTATGGCTAAATCTGATGGTTTGCAAATGTATATCATCTAACAGTATTTATAGAGTATACAGTATATTTAAAGCCCAATTCTATCTGCCAACATATATACAAATTTTTCTTCAAAGTTTGAAACCTGTACTGTTTATAGCCATGTTTTCTGGCTTGCATCCTTCTTCTTTGCTGCCTTTGTTGGTGCATTAGTGCCTTTTTTGACACGTTACCACCACCTGTTGATCACTGGATTAGTGAGAAACCATATGCTGGGATTTTAACTGCCTCACTCGTGTGCGTGCGTGCATGAGAGCAAACAAAATAGGCACCTTGAACTAAGATGAGAACTATGAGAATGGGCTTTATTAAGATTAAACATGCTTCAGCACAAAAGGAGCATGTGGGTTAGTGTGTAAATCATCAAAGCATCAAATTTTTGTGGTCAGAAAGTCCGTACACACCCACATGGGCCTGAGAAGAGGTTTATGAAGCAACCTCAGTAAAAACACCAAAACACAGAGCGAGTTTCTCAATGTAAAAAAACAAAAAACACGCTGTAATAATCAGCCGAGTCATTGATAAGCTGATCAATAGAAAGTGAAGCGATGATAATGCTGATAATTGAGTGATTGTTAAACATTTGCTTCTCAAGTGTAGGGACCTGTGGCTTTAATGTCTTTTACATCATTGGAGTTGTCTATATTTATGTACCAGTCATAATGTATTAATGTACCCCAAAACCATTTTATAAACATGAATCAATCAACCAGAAACATAACTGACAAATGAATAGATAATGAAAATAATCATTAGTTGCAGCCCTGGTGATAAAAACAACTAAAACATCAACTAAATCAGTGACTCGCCCTGTGCTTCTCCTTTTATTGGTTCATGTGAATGCATGTGTGGCATGTGAATGCATGTGTGTGTGTGTGTGTGTGTGTGTGTGTGTTTGCAGGAATTGCAGATAGCAGTGTTTAGAAAGGTGTACCAATAAATCTCACTGAAATTCTCTGTAGAGT
>JAVQJF010037233.1:0-11778 GCA_036023855.1 Gadopsis marmoratus
GTGTGTGTGTGTGTGTGTGTGTGTGTGTGTGTGTGTGTGTGTGTGTGTGTGTGTGTGTGTGTGTGTGTGTGTGTGTGTGTGTGAGTGTGTAAGACCACAAGAACGTGGCCCAGTGGAGAGCAGTTAAGGGGGCTGTAAATCTGGAGGAGGAAGGAGCAGGCCAACACACACAAACCCAGCCATGTTCCCACCTACTTGGAGGAGGCTGGGAGACAGATAACACCCAAACGACCAGTCATAGACACACACAGATACTTACCACTCTCTTAGTGTTGGGTGTGCGTGCTGCGATGCAGTCATATTCCTCTATCTTGGACTGGTCGATGTTGGCCTTCAGCTCCCAGGTGGAGTCTTCGTAAGGCAGGCTGCACCATTTCACCAAATATAAGGTCACCGTCTGCACACAAACACAGAAACAGGAGGGGATGGTTTGGCGAGTGTGTGTAGAGAGGGAGAGGCTCAAACCCATGAAAGATGACAGAGAGAGATCAAAGCACCTCTCCGTTTTCATCTGTGCTCTCTGAAATGTCCAGGACACGGTCCACCTCCACATAGTCTGGGTTAAAAGGCTCATCATCCATCTGGAGAGAAAGCAAGTGGAATTTTACGGTTGGAAGCAGGGAGACTGTTTGATACATTGGCTTACAGCATTTATTAGGGTGATATTTTAAGCAAGACAATATAATAAAGATGAATAAGCCTGGAAACAAATACTTTATTATGGCATAGGAAAACAAATCTGATTTTGACACCTGAAAATTCTCAGCTGTGAGCTTTTTAAAATCCAAATCAATTACTGTTAGTCAACTGGTTTGAGCCATGTGTGTAGTTACATCAGAGCAGTGTACAGTCAGGACCCAGATAATGGGCTAATTGTAGTGTAGAGCACAGAGCTTACCTCAGTTATGAAGCTGTTGAGTTGTTGCTTGGCCTTAAACCTCTTGACCTTCTGGTGTATTCTCTTGTCCTTCTCCAGCTCCTCCAGGTCTGCCCAGCGACAGTGGAGGTACGAACTGAGACACAAAGACACTAAGAGTATAAGAGTGTTCGTAGCAAATACTACAAAAGACTCAACACGGATACTTTACTGGGGGATGGGAGGTGGGAGATGCAGAAGGTTTTCTTGTGAAAACGATCAAAAGAAGCAGTACACAATGTGGTGGAAGTGGTGAGCAGCATCCCAAAAAAAGCAGAATCAACTTTTGGAGAAACAGCAGTCACACAGTGACGGCCAATCACACCAGCAAACAGACCATGTAGCATAGTAGCATTAGCAGTTGACCGTAATATTCCACTGTTTACCGAGCAACTGTGAAGGTGGAAGAGAGAATGATCGATGTGCGCCGTGCATCAGCTGTTCAACCCTGCCACGAGGAGTACAAAGACGTTAATCACTGTGTAGTCGCTTCGATTGTATCTGTCTTCAAGCTGGGATTGCCTTTAGTATGCGATACTCCCACGGCCGGCGCACAGCTCTGCACTAATCGCCACAACACCCAATTCTATTTGAAAGCATGCTACGTGTTAGCCAAACCGTGTGTTAAAATCTAAATTAAGACATGAGACGTTTATATTTAGAGTGCCTCACAAAAACTGCAAAAACAAGACTCGTGAAAATTCCCTGGCATAATTGTAGGAGGGTTCGACAACCATGGCCACAAAAAGTTACTTTGTGGCCACCAAATAATCCATGTACGTGGCGCCCTGTGGCCACCAAGTTTTATCCCAAAACAACATCACATTTACAGTTCCACAAACAGACAGAATATACCATATATTTACAAAGAACTTAAGAGTTCTCAAGTTAAATAAATTTAAATATATTTTCATTCTGTTAATTCTAAAATCTCAGTTAAGGAAGGCCGATGTTAAGTTGTGTTAAATTTTAAATTTTTGTATTGTTTTTACAAAACTTTTAACCATCTATTTTAAAGAATAGGATATAAAATACCACATTTCAGCAGGGCAAAATTTCACATTGTATGTTATTGTTACAATCAGTAATAATATCACCTAAAATCCCACTGTGAAAAAAAAAGAAAAACAAAAGTCTGTAGACTTTGTTGAGACTTCGGTTGACCACCTTGTTTCTTAAAATACGGTTTTAAAACACACTAATAACTTTTAATAACATCCACACTAATAACTTTCTTTTAAAACAGTGTTCTAAAACAAAATCCATCTCCATACACACAAGGGTTTTATCACAGTTTCAGAAATAATCTCAGTCTATACCACACTCCTGGAAACACATATCACATGACCATTCACATGCACCGGGCATGCACATGTCAGTGTAAACAGGAAGCAGACAACTCTTCACTTGGTTGCTCAGTTGCAGGAAATGGCAATGGAGAAAACGGGGTCAGAGGTGTTTTAAGAAGGTCTCTGCCGTTTTAGGAGTTATATAATGCTGGAGAAGCATGGACACTAGGTGTAAACATAGCAAAAGTATGCATTTTAAAACAAAAATGCATTAGTGTGCATGTAGCCTCTGTTCACACATTTGCAAGTCATGTGATCAAATTTGTGCATTCCACATGCAGTTTAAATCTCTTTTTTGATGTCCAAACTGCAAACTGATTGGAGTCTGGATTGACAAATGAAATGTGTGTGAGCTGAATAAATTACTACTATGCCAAAACCTGGACAAAAATACCATGTGCTTAGCAATATGACTACTACTAATATAATACTACTACCCCTTTTGTGTTATTGATACAAGAGTGGATCTGTATAACAAATAAGTGGGTCATCTCATAGTAAAGAAATAAAGTGAATGAGGCTTTCAGGTTGAATATACTGAGCTTTCCACACTTATGGACTCATGGACAGCCTGGTGTGTGTTGAATGTAAGAAAAGAAAAGAAAAAAAAATAAGAAAGAGAGGAAGCCCTGCTGTGAAAGACAGGAGAGGTGGAGGGGGACTAAAAAAAGCTAGCGTATTACTCACAAGCCCTTGAACTTGACATAGAACTCCTCCACCTCCACTTTCTCCCCAGACTCCAGCTGAAAGGGGGAAAAAAAAAAGACCACGTTAATCACAAAAAAAATATAGCAACTGCATGGTGAAAGAGCAGAAGTGGCTCGTCAGTTACACAACATGTGGTTGAATTATTGAAGCGGCACAGAAGGAGCCTGCATACCAGTTTCACTGACGTCTATCAACACTGACTCTCACTCTGCTCGATATCCTCACACAGAGAAGTATATTTTAATTTACATCTCGTCAGTCTCTTAGCTATTTGCTTCTGGTTACAACATAAAGGCCAAGTGTGAGTGACGTTTGAGGTTAAGCTGTTTAAGGTTTTTTTGGGGGGGGTATATGAACAAATTCAACTTCAAATAGAGAAACGGATTAATAGTCACAGAGATGTAGTCAAAATATGTAGCAGATAAACATGAAAATTCAACAAAAGAAATTAGGCAGGCCTAATACAGTGTGTGTGTGTGAGCAAAAACACCAAAACAGCAACTCTTTCATGCAGCAGCCGTCCACTTCCATTCACCATTACTAACACACACACACACTCCACCATGCTACTACTGCTGTAATGATATGAATCATCAATCTCTCACACACATACACACACCCAGCCTGAGGAAATGCTAGCTTTGTGTCTGGCGTAGCTAACATTGTGGTTTTGGCTGTGTGCCAAGCCCGGGGTCAACTCTGAATGGAGCTGGAGTGTGTGTGTGTGTGTGTGGGGGGGGTGACCCACTGGCAGCTGGCTAGCAAAGGAAAGTTTACTGGTGACTTTATGCAAGTAGCATTGGCTCAGGGATGAGCTTTCTTTAGACGAGCCATCTAAAACAGACGGGTAGAAACACACACACACACCATCTTGAACCCCTAGAGCTCCAAATGCACACACACATACTAGAATACAAGATCTCTTGTCTCTGCTTACCAAGTAAATTCACACGGTGTCTGAGCTCTGTGTGTACATAATCTGCTTAGGCCAGTTGTGGAGCGGCTAATGAGATGACGCAAACCATGACTCAGGTCACTGTGTCCATGTCTCTGTGTATGGTGTTAGTGTCTGTGAATCTCACCTCTTTCTTGGTGGTGCGCAAACCCATGATCTTCTCCACAACGAGTCCCTCAGCCTCTGCCACATCCTGGAAACACACAGAACAGCCAGAGTGTCAGAGCTTTATCCAGACCGTCACATATTATATCAGCAGCCTGATCCAGCTGCATATACAGAATCCCACTAAAAACCATGTTCGGAACACACTGCCTTTATACCACCTTGTAGTGAGTTACAATTTACCAGTTGACCTAAGGGAAGGGTTGGCTTTAACTTTGATTGTGCCTAAAACAAATTCAAGACTCAGAGACGTCTGTGTTTTAAGATATTAATGATTAGAGGACCATAATGACTTCAGAATGCAATAGATCAGATATCCAAGTACGCGTAGTGACTTCGCTATGGGAGCGAAGGAGACCAGGTATCCTCCGCCTGAAGGACCAATCCCTTCTGCCATGAAATCCATATGGGGTAAAAGTATCAATTATGCCCCAAAGTTATGGAACAAAATACTAATAGATATCCTGGAAGCCAACTTGCTACATATCTTTAAGAGCAAGCTTACAAGTCCTTTTTCACTTTGGTCTTTAATTATCTATCTGCAATTGTATTTGTATTTGCATTTCCTGTATGAATGGTGGTATATACATTTTATTTTTTATATATAAAGTTTATATTATTATTAAAACCAGTAACAATTGACATTAACCGTTGCTTCAGGTAAAACTGATGAGGTAGACAAAGGTAACAAAGGGTCACTCTTACCTACCATTGTTGGATATGCAGCAATATTTCTTCATTAAAAATTGTTTTTTAATAAAGAAATAGTTTTTTATTGAGATTTGCATTTTCACCATCATTAGATGTCACTGGACAAGGCAAAATGCTGGGAAAAAAATGCTGGCACTGTTTAAAAACTTTTTTTAATACTGCCAATACTATGGCAAAATCTGACAGTAGACTTAGATACTTATAGCTTCTTTCTGTTTACATAATGACATCATTAAACTTAACGTAAGATGCTGACCATACACTCTTACTGAACCTAAACCAATACTGGAAGCCCAAGTTGTACCTGCTGTTGCGATGACGACGATGGGGACTTAGGTGCTGGTGAGTCATCTCCGCTGTCATCGTCGTCAGAGATCTTAAACTCCAGATCCTCTGTGTACCTCTTCCTCTTCACCTGACGGCTGGATCGACGCTTCTGTTGGACAGAAGGAGACCAAAATGTGGCAAGATTTTGTTTAGCACCTATAATTTTTTAATACTTCCAGAAAATCCCAGCTCTGCTATTGGACTTTTTACAGTGGCCCTTTCACTTCAGTCAATGAAAACGTTCACCAATTGTAAAGCAAAGAATAATACGTTAAAAAGAAGGGACATGTATAAATGTGTGGTGACACTATACAAAAACAAAATACTGAATACTATACAACACTAATCAGAAATGGAAACTACAGAGCTGTGCAGGCTGTCCTCGTTCAAGAAACAGACATGATTCATTATTCTGTTCCATGTGGCCCAAAATGTTATCCATAGACTCTGAAGGAATCATCACCCAATTTGTTAGGCTCAAAATGTTGCCAAATAACAAGGATGTGTAGAAAGAAAAAAAAAAGGCTATCAATAGGCTAAAGAAGACATTCTGCTGCTATGGCACTTCACTATTTGAAAGAGAGCCACGTGTCTTTATGTTGCTAATAGCCAGATGCTATTCTGTTTACATGGCCTACATATTACATTTGCACATAATAAATTGATCTGTTTAATGAGGAACGGGGTGGGGATCTGCATGTTCCTCCTAACAGCACCTTCCATACTAAACCAGCACTTGGAAGTTTTCATGCAGATTGCTAAAAACTAATATTTTTTAAAATGTTTTTAAATCTATGCAGCAGCTGATAAGCTAAAAGTTGTTGATTGCACATCATGTGAACTAAGCAGTGGGGCCTGTCTGCTTGGTCTGTCAACAACGCTTGTTTACAACACAAACAGTAGACACTACTAGCTCTGCGCCTTCTCTCTCTACAGGCTGTGACACTGAGGGATCGGCACAGGTTTTGTGGCCTTCTGCTTTTATTTTCAGGTCTTCCTGGAACTATGCTGCAACATAATATTAGCCAAGTTTTGAATACTTTGTGGAGTGTTTTTTTAGATGCCTGGAAAGTTGAAACAAGCTTCAAAACTACCGCTTTCCTTGTATGCATCTCGTACCTGTACACCGTCATCATCGTCATCTTCAGGAGGTGAAGGGGGAGGAGACTTCACCTCCACATCGTCGCTGACTGACGACTCTCTCTTCCTCTTGGGATCCTTCTTAGCAGCGCTAGCCCCGCCCTCGGACTCGGCCTTCTTACTGCTGTAGGAAGAGAGGAAAAAAAAACAACTTGATATTGACCACAGAATTTCTTCTGTGGCATAAGTGGTTAAACAAAAGACTATTTCTCAAAGTGTTACCTCTTTTACAGTTTACAGACTACGAGGCATTCACATGCCGGTGTGCGGGTGCGTGTGTGTGCTTGTCTGTCCCAAGGCGGTCGCCATGTTTGATTTACCCATTTAGAAATCATTAGTGTGCCTCAGGCTCTGGCACACAGGGGGTTAATATGATGAAAGACTGCGAGGAGGTGGAGGGAGCAAGGGATGAGGGAGTAAGATGGAGATACAGGCACAGAGAGCAAAAGATAGGGGGGCCCAGAGAGAGAGAGAGAGAGGCACAGGGAGGGGGGAGAGAGAGACAGGCAGACATGAGAGGGGGACAGAGAGAGAGGCCCAAGAGGGAGGAGGGGGAGGGGTTGAAAGGCCCCCAGGCTTCCTCTAATCTCTGGCATGGAAAGAAAGAGGAGCTGGCTCTGTCCACGCACACACACACACACACACACACACACACACACACACACACACACACACACACTAGAGGAAGGCGAGAGGACACTCGGCACATCGCTTCTGTCTCTCACAGTCTCTCTCAGTACTCCGTTTCTTTACTGCCATGACCAATCAGAAATAATATTGCGAGGGCAGTTTACAAAACACCGATTTTCAAATAGTTTCTATACTCAAGCCATAGTAAAAAAGTATGGAATCTGCTTATAGAATCTGAATTCTATAATCCGCTCATTAAAATCTATTTAGGTTTAGAGTTCAACATTTTCAAATAACTAAACCTGTAGATAGAACCTAAAAATTATATGACCAGCAAAAGACATGAAATGTTGATCCAATGTCATACAGAAGGCTTCACTCTTAAGTTTATAAACTTAAATGCAACTCAAACAATAATTTGTTTAACTGGGAGATTCTGACTCCTGAAATGTAGGTGATGTGGTTACGCAAAAATAGTTTAGCTACAGTAGGATGACCACTCTGTTGGTCTTGCTGGACTGCAAAAACAAAGTCCATTAGGAGGTGGGCCAGCAACAAGCTTTAGCCAGCCACAGCAGTGCCATGGATTCTCCATTCCTGTACTACTTTGCATCTTACGTTCACATAAAAGTGAAAGAAATTCAACTTCTTCACTTCACCTGCCTTCTTAAAAAAAATAAAAAAGACACGCTTTCACGTTTCAATGACATACCCAAAACATATAGATTCGTGAAATAGAGTGAGAACAAACGGAAAAACCCTGTACCAAAGCCTCAGTTGAGGTTATGTGAAGCCCCAGGTTATGCGTTATGTATTATTTTCTGCAGCGGTATGAGTGGTGTTACATTAGGGTGGTGTTTGCTTTACGTCACAAAATGATCTTTGGCCAAGCAAACACCTGCTTGCACATTAACCACAAAGATTCGTTATGGTCTTTGGTTACCCTACAGAAGCGTTTCCAACCAAGCTCTCTCCAATTCAGTCCATTAAATAAAATGCGAAAATTAAATTTCGCATTTCTATTGGCAAGTGTCGTGGATGGTACCAATAGAACCACAGCATTCCATTTAATTTTTTCATTACCCCTCTCTTGAGGTACCTAGCACACTGACCACGGACTAAATAGGTCAAGCTAGAAAAACTGCAGTCCATTGATTGGTCAACAGAATTGTCACTTCTCGCGCACCAAAGGGACTTTTGTGCCTTATCACCTTGTTGTAATGAAGAAGAAAAATTAAAAAAAATAAAAAAAACAGCCACATACCGAGAGAAAAGAATACGAACCATTCCATGTCCTCCATAGCGTGGTGCAGGAATGAGTCCTGAAACCCTGACATGAGTTGGCATGTTTGCACTTCCGGGTTCCCTCGACTCGAAGTCAATGGGTTTCTTGAATGGGTTTTTGGTTAGATGGCTGAAATAAGGTCTGTGGTTGACACAAGCTTAAAAGATGTTCATGTTTTTTTCTACAACATAAGATACGTCAGTAAAAACCCCACTTGTGAGTTTTTAAGCTTTTTTAAGCTTTTTTAAATGGCTAAATGAGAATACAGAGGTTGTCTGGGACATTAAACGTCATCACGGCGAGCACAGAACTCATTAACTCACTCGTTCACCTTTACAGCCTTGTTGCATTTATACTCGTGCTCTTGTAAACTATTCCAACTCAAACTGTCCAAAAGAGTTTTGTAGAAGGGGTGAGCTCTCGAATTCAAATTAAAAGCGGGAAGCTTAGTGGTGGTGACGGAGAAGTCGTGCAACCGCGGTGTCTTTGTTTATAGACAATCGTTAGCCTTTTATTTCTGGCGATTGCATTTAGGCTTAAAAAAAAAATCTGTTTTTTGTGAAAATGATCTTGTTTGCCACGCAATAATCAACAAGGAAAAATCCCATTGGCTTTTCGTCGAGGGAACCAGGGCAACGCAAACTTCCGAGTTGGCCTACAAAAATACATCATCCCTGCAGCACTCTAGTGTTTTTGTGTTCGTTTGTTTACTGGGTCGCATTAGCTGTTATAATCATGCTACTTACGTGGTTGACACGAGTACTCTGCGGTGGAAACTTAACACAGATCTGGCACATAGCTGTATGTGCTGTGTCTTTAGTAGTCTGAGCATGTGTGTGTTGCCTCTTCTCCCATGTTGCCCTCTGCAGTACTGTATGTCTAGATCTCGCTCTCCTATTCTGTGCCTCTCTCCTCCCTCCCGCTTGCCCCCCGCACCACATCTCTCGCCCCCCTCTCTGTCCCTGGAGCCCTTCTCCTTTCATCCTCACGCCAAGAGCAATCACCATCTCCGTGGTAACGGCTGGTCATGTGACCTGCACCTGTTCCTCTGGCTGGTCGCCACACGCTGGAGCCATCTGCCCCCCCCCCTCCCACACACACACACACACACACACGTGCGCGAACACACACACACACACACTTCTTCACTTGGCTACCTTCTAACCCTTCTCTTCCTCCTAGATTCTTCATGGCCTCACTTCTCAAACCCTTCATCACATCCCAACTATTTCTGATCAGCCACTCTTCAGTCCTTCCTCTGCTGTTTCAACTCTACAACTCTGACAATCTTTTCTTCTTTTTTATTTTTTGTCTAGTTTAGTCCTCTCTTCAGCTGTTTGAATGAATCAACTTGTACCACAATAACAATTGTTGTAATAATTGCAACACTTGGCTGACCAGATAACCAACATGGAGCATCAACATCCAGACTGCCTAAATACAGTCAACATATTAAATGTCCCACCAGGGATAAAAACACACGGGACACATTGCTACACTGCGTTAAAAAGACACCCATCGCTCATGCTTTGCCAATGAAGCAGATTCTGAATAAACTACAAACTAGTTCCCTGCCTCATGTCAAACACTTAGAGCCTTGCCTCTAATCCTGAGTCCACTGGTAGTGTTTTAAGTAACAGGCATGCCTTGTAGTCCGGAAGCAAATACCTATTGCTCGATATGCCATAGGTTGTCTACTCGTCATGAGCTTTGCAGGTTCCTACAGTCTCCTTTTCTTGCTTCGCATTGGTTGCGCTTTGGAAGGTTAGCAACAACGAAAGGTCAAAGTTGAAAACAATTTGAACTTTGAGCGCAGCACTCCCTGGAAATTTCGAGTAGTGCGCCATGCTAAGGGTAGCGATTCCACCTAGTTGGGTGCCACTGCAGAGCGGTTTTACTGCCGATTACGTGGTGGTTACAGATGTCATCGTATTGCTGGAAAACCCTGATAAGGCTTGTTACCTATGAGTTAAGGGATTAGATTGGCACTGCACTGCAAAAAAGCTGATGTGCCAATCACAACATTAGACACTGTAAAGCTAGGCCTGTCCAGGTATACACATAAACTCCTCCCACTCCCTCCACAATGTCCATCACTCACTCTGCTGTATATCATGGGCTTAGGCTTAGCATTCACACATGTTGGCCAGCTGTGGTGCAGATCTGGGGGGTGGGGGGATAAAGGAAAGACAGGAAGCAGAGGAGTAAAATACGGGGAGGCAAGGACGGAGGAGAAGTGAAGAGGGAGACCGAAATGGGGAGGAGGGTGGGGTGTAAGGGACACCTGCTGCCGTGATGAGTCATACTACTGAATCCCATGCACACACTCGGCCCATGGCAACAAAAAACACCACCAGTGGCTTGGAGGCAACACCTTTTGTGTGCTCAAAAAGTGCTGTATTTGCACCCACTTCTGCAGACACGCACAAAGCAAGGTGCCTGCATGCATGTTCGACTTCTTTGTGTGTACTGCAAACAAATCACCCCTACACATACACACACACACACGGAAAAGGTGTGGCAGCTGAGAGCTGGGTTATTTATAGATGTACTTCCTCTGAGAGAGGTAGGCAGAGAGAGGGAGCGCGAGAGCGAAAGAAAACAAGGATAGAGAGAAAACAAGGTCAAAGGAGAGGAGTGAGCTGACTGGACAAGTAAACCACCTGATTCCATTCGCTCACACATGAATGCACACACACAACTTCCTAGGAAGCTGAAACTAACAGTGGTGAATGAAAGCAAGTTCCATTTATTGTCTCTTCATTAAGATCAAGCTGGCCTGCACAAACTATTCTTGCTACTGATGTAGAAGCACATTTTAAATTCTTAGTCAACACACATTGTTGGAATCAGTGAAAACTACCATTTTCTGTGATATCATCTCAACTGTCAATCAATACACAACCTTTAGTCAGCTTAGGAAAACAAAACAAAAAAACAAAGCCTTCAAAAACAAAACAAAAAAAAACAATGGCAACTGCAAATTGGAGCATGATTTCTCCTGGCACAGATTTAGTAAAATGTAACAAAATACACAGAGAATAAACAGAAAATACTGTAGTGTGGTATGGGCCACATGGAAAACTCTTGTGCTCATCTCTCCACCCTCTTGAAGAAATCTTACAGATCCCCCCAAAATACAATGGAACATATGTGCAAGCTCTGGAAGAGGATTTTCCTCTACACCAGGGGTGTCATTCTTACGGCCCGCCAGTGGGTAACAATCCAGCCCACAGTATCAATTACAATGACATACTCCGTGCCCAAAGCACTCTCCCGGTCAGACATGACGGTGAAACACGTCCTGGTCTGGTCCTGAGGCTCCAAAACTGCTGTGTAAAGTTAACTAGAGCGAGGACAAATTACATCCTGTGTAGTCTTTTCAAAATAAACTTACATTTCTCTCTCTCAACGGTGTTCCTCGTATTGGCAATTAAGGAGGATTTTATGGTTTACATAAAACGGAAATGGTAATTTCTGAATCCATAGTAAGCAGAGCGTTTGATACGCACCACAGAGCAATCAGGGCCCCATGTCACTTTTCAAACCGTTGTTGTTTTCCTCTGTCAAGATTTTTCCGCTGGCACCCTCA
>JAVQJF010037243.1:0-10408 GCA_036023855.1 Gadopsis marmoratus
CACACACACACACAGGTCCTGCTGGCTGTCTGCTCATTCATCATGCGACCCCTCGTGGAGTTGAGTGGGGGAGGCTGGCGCTGCGAGGGAGAGGGAAGGGCTGAGGAGGAGGTGTGTTGATGGTGGAGGTGTGTGGTGGTGTGTGTGGGGGGGCGGTGGTGGTAAGGATGTGAGGGGCGGGGGGAGGGGGTGAGAGAGAGAGCGAGAGAGAGAGAGAGAGAGAGAGAGAGAGAGAGAGCGATGTGAGCAGACAGACAGAGAGGGATGTGTCTGTATAGGCTAGGGCTACTGTCTTATAGAAGAGGAAGCAACTTCGTAGCACCAAGCTCTGTGCCTGGGGACTGACTTACAGGCAGAATAGGGGGTGGGAGTAGGGATTGTGGGAGGGCACCCATGGGACCACAACCAATCCCCCTTCTCCCCTCCACTCTCCTGTAGGAGAACCGCTGCCACATAGGTTTTAATCAGGCTTTATTTTGGCCATGCACTGTCCTGAGAAGAATCCCATTCTTATCTCCTCCCCATTACGTTGAAGTGTTTCCTCTCCCTCTGCCCGCCAGCAGCTAGACGTTAGCATCCCCAGGAGCGTTAAGTGCAAATCTAAATAGTTGATGAGCACTAAGCTGTTGGGGGAAGTGTCGCCGGTGGCGCCTCATTGAACGCTGCCTCTGAGACGCCCAGTGGGACTGCTTTAAACAACCTGGCATCCTGCTGCTCGGCAACCTGCAGGAGATGGTTCGGAGCCCAGCAGGTTCCTCACCTCGCCAATCTTTTAAGGTGATTATCAGAAGACATAGCTGTTTTTTTTTATGCCATTCAAATGATGACGGCGAAGTGCAGATGAATGGGATGTAAGCAGGGGAGTTTCTGAGAGGAGCGTAAACAAAAACTGTTACACACCGTCACTTTACTTTTTAGTGATCACATATTCCTTCAATCTCTCTTGGCTGCTTCAGTTTGTGATTTCCTACATCTCCCAAAATGCCTTTTGGCAGCCATCAGATGTGACAGATCTGTCATATGTTCAAACAACCTATGTTGACTTTTATCTGACAAGTAATCCCAAATTGCAATGGTGAAAGTAGCTTGACACTGTTTTAGCATTTTAGCATTGCAAAACCACTTAGGGAGTAGGTTGGGTTAATGTTTGGCCGTGTTAAAGTAGCCAACTTACCTGCTGCATCCCACTGGAATTGCCTTGTAGGAGACTTCTGTACGGATAATGAAGACCCAGGATACAAGTCTCTCATATTTGTCCATACGATCAATGAAAAATGGCAGCTCTAGAAAAAAGCTGTTTGCTGTTTTGATTTTTTTATTAAATTTTCCATCATCAAACACCATTGTATGCTAAAAATATCACAGTGTTAAATCTGTCCCTCGCATTTGGCCATTCATAAGCGTAAAAAAAGTAAATGAAAATGCATACCCAGAAGGTTTCTGGGTATACAAACAGAACTAACAGATGTTTTAAAGTCTTTAAGTGTTTTGTGATGGGTTTGAACATGCAGGCATAGTGGAATCTTGAAACCCATCACAGACTGGGTTCATTCTTTTGCAAGTTACTTAATCTCCATGTGAAAATGCAGTTCAGACCTATAACTGTCTAGAAACGACTTCCATGTTGGTGCATTCAGGTGTGTTTAGGGAACTCCTACATGTGAAATGTAAAAGTTGGCTTCCAAAAAGGCATTGCATTTACAAGCTACCATATATTGTTATAGTTCATCAAAGAAGAGCTGCAACTAACAATTTCTATCATTGCTGTTTAATCGGCTGATTATTTTTTCGGTTAATTCATTGATTGTTTGGTCTGTACCTTGTCAGGAAATAGTAAAAAATTCCCATATTGCCCAAGATGACATCTTGAAATTACTTGCTTTGTCCAACCAACAGTCCAAAACCCAAATATATTGTGTGTCATCACGAAAGACAAAGAAAAGCAGCAAATTTCTCCAAACTGAGAAACTGAAAAAAGGTATTGTTTGAGCAATTTCTGTATGAAAAATGTTTCAGATTCATTGATCACTTCATTTCTAAAAAAAACTCACTGAAACCAGGAGAAACGATGAAAAAATATAAACTTTCTTGTCTGATAGAGTGAATTTAATTATTTTTCTATTAGAAAGGCTGCAGTTCCTGAGTAAACTCTCAAGCCTCAGGTACTGTAGCTTCCCACAAGCACCTGTGTTCACTTTCCTTTCCTTATCTTTGAGCAGATTCCTTTCCTGCATCTGTTTGCCATCATGCAGCCGTCCTGGCTCAGAGCTGATAGTTATATGAAGCATCCTCTGTCACTGTGGTTGTAGTGACGCTCCAAGTCAACACATTCCAGCTGCTGTTACTGCGTGTGTGTGTGTGTGTGTGTGTGTGTCCGTATCTGCATGTGTGTCCAAGTGTGTGTTGCACTGTGCACTTCATTCTCCTCCAGAGAGCTGGGAGGTGATGCCCACTGTGGCAGTGCAGAGATGGAGGAGCTGGCTTGTCCAGAATTGATGTCTCTTGAAGGCGTTTTGTTGTTGCTCACCCATGCACCCTAGGGACCATTAAGCTGAAAATAATTGGCTCTGAATCTCCTCCCTTCATCGATCCTTTAGAGTCAGTGAACTCTCCGAGACACAAGCGCCAGCGTATTCAGAGACATGTGAGAGAAACGTGCACACACTCTCACCCACACACAAACAGAAGGCCAGGGAGGGAAGAGTGTGTAAGAGAAAAGTAAAAGAGAAAGAGAGGCAGGCACACAAGGGTTTAAACACCAGCAGTCAGCAGCTCAATATAAGGAAGCACATGGCCTTAGAATAGCAGTCACTGGTTCTCAGCGGAGGTTAAATCAAGTGAATTTCTTCATCTCTGAAGATGTGTTTTTTTTTTCTCCCTTTTTGGAACAGAGCAGGAACAGTGGCCCTAACACTTCTGGACCCCCATTTATCTCCAGTGACAGTCTCACTGGCCCCACATCTCCTCTATCACCGGTAGAGCACAGGCCGGCCGGCGGCCAACAGAGGGAGCCCATGCTATTCCACAGATGTGATGGCAAGATGAGGAGAGCCACATATCATTCTGAGCAAGTCATTTACTGTAATACTGCAGTCTTGAAATTCTCTTAATATTGAGCAGCTGCTAATGGACTGAAATAATCTTATATGCTGTTGATTATCTTATTGTCAGTGCAGTTTTACTTGTTTTACATGATTTTCTTGGAGCAACTGAAAAGATAATTAAAGATACCGTAGATAATACATACTTATAATGCCACTTAAAGTTGCATTCATTGATTTTAGGCAACTTTGGTGGAACAAGCTGAAAGCACAGCGCTGACTCCTTGTGACGCTGTTAATGTGTTCGCAAACCCTGCCAGCAGATCCGAGCAACATTAGCATTCATTTGCAGTCGTGTTCATGTGCACCTGGCGAATGTCAGTCCAAAATGAATTCTTCTTTCAGCTGTTTTGGTCTCCACCAACTCCGGAGAAACATATCTGGCTCTTTTGCAGCTACATGCTCCACTATAATAACCAGCTAGTTGCTAATTTTGTTGGCCTGACATTTAGTGCTCGGCAGGTAGTGTACAGTCGGTTTATCAGAACTTCTTTTTGCTGGAAACAGCTGCCTGTCGCTGCAGGAACGACGAGAGCAACGTTTGTTCAGCAAAACCAAAACAATGAGCTAAAGGAGACTAAAACGCTCTGTAGAACTGAGGAGAACTGCAGAGTCGGGTGATAATTCTCCTTCATGTTCTTGTTTGATGAAATGTTAATATAAAAACATGAATTCATGCAGCTTTAAAAAAACATGTTGCATAAAATTTGTATCCACTAAAAGCAAATATCCTCCTTGTCATGTTAGCATGGCATTATCATGATTATTAGTAAGTTCATTACTGATGTTACATTATGTCTGATGTTTGGTGCTGGGCAGGTAAAGAACAGGTTTATCTGATCTTCTTTTTGCTGAAAACGGCTGCCTTATGTGACTAGAAATGGGGTTGAAATGTATAATTTGATCAAATAAACTGCATTGATCACACACGGGCCGCAAAACAATGAGTCAAAAGATGCAAAAATGCGCCGTAGAGTTGAGGAGATCTGCAGCGTCTGGTGATATGCTCTTGTTATATGAGTCCTTTTACATTACACACTCAAAAATATCGAATTATTATAACAATAAACACCTGTTTTTTTTTACATGGCACAAAAAGCTGCTTCCACAAAGAGCAAAACACATCTCCCTTGTCATGTTACCATGGTATTGTGATGGATATTAGTAAGTGCAGTCATTTAAACAGTAACCGTGTGCAATTATCACTTAATTTAAGGATGAAATCCATTTGAAACCCAGCAGTACATGTAGCTCTTTCTTCATTTGCATGTCTGTGAAATTCTTGGAACGCGCACTCCAACAAGAGGTTGGATTAGCAGCCATAGCGTGCATTCATCTTCAATTACCTCCTTCAATCTTCATATAGTCAGGTCTGGATTTAATTAAATCTATATCCATCTGTCTTCATCATTTGTGCGGTTGCTGAAGGAATCCCGTCATCAATACAGGCGGATGAAGGCCGCTCTCTGTGAAGAATTGATGGCCACTGAGGACACAACAGGGGGTGTTCATCTTCAGTATCACTCACTCCCTCTCTGGCCTTTACAATGCAGGGTAGTTCATCACCATGAATCTGGAATATATTTACATACCCTGTCCATCCATAACGTGACACCAAGGTAATTAGTTCTCTTCATATTCATACTTCAGAGATGACATGAATAATAATCCTGTCCCCACCATTGGAAATAGGTCAGGGATAATTGAATTTGTTTATCGCATTTTCTCCCATTAAGAGTAATCAGATAAGTAGTGGGGTACGGCCCCGTGACAGAGTCCTCCACCACTGATGAACCATCACGTTAATTGAAGTTAATGGGCAGAGCGGCGAGCGACGGGGTGAGAGAGAGCGAAGGAGGGAGGCTGCATGGATGAGTGCGTCGAATGAGCGGCAGAGGGTGGGCTGAGTTCGTCCTCCTTGCTCTACCGGGCCGCGCACGCATAGAAGCAAGCTGGGCAATCAAACACGAAAACGTCCTGCACAAAATATTTGCTACGATTAACTCTGCAAAGTACCAAGGCTGTCCAGTGGGCTGTGGGGAAAAAAAAAACGTTGTTCCCGCCATCATCCCGGTTAGTTCTTGAGACCGCCATGACAACGGTACAATCTATTCACGTGCATAAACGCAAATTAAATGGTGGACAGTATACGTAGTGCACCATATAGTACACAGGGAGTGGAGGCCCAAAGAGACTTATGAATATGAATCAATATGAATATGAAAAATGTGAAGTTTGCAGTTTCATTAACCTTGTTGGACAGTTGGTAGCTTGATATGCGTAGAAATTTACAGGGCAGTCAGGAGACTCATGTATTGGTATTTGTTTAACATATTTTACATTTCGAGCTGAAACCGTAAGCGTGAGAGTGAGACACTCCGTGGCCTGAGGGATCATAGCAGCTGATGGATTCTTGGCTTCATAATGGAGTTATTGGCTCGCTATTACAGACTTCAAATCTTAATATTTGCAATCTAACTACTAACTACTATGTTTTGTGTTAACATGAAGATGCTTTTGCCTCAACAGTAAATTAGCAGATTAACAGATGTATTAACCTTGCTTCTAGAGTAAAAGTTCATCTGAAACCAAAACAATATTTCTGTGAAGATACAAGAAGTCTATGCAGCAGGGATGTTTTGGGCCCTGCACATCAAACATATTTTAGATCCATCAGGATGTCTGATCAGATATTTTCCGTCTGATATCAATATAAATATCAAGTAGCCATTTCTTAAGCTTAAAGATTTCGTGGTGGTAGATTCAAACCCTGAAAAATTGTATGAGCTGTAAACAGATTGGTTGTACAAAAATAAACATATATCTTTACACTTGTTTGTATAAATCCATATATGCCTGCAGTGTTAAATGCTTATATTGTATCTTGAGTCAGTTACTCATCAGTTAAAATCCTTCATTCGGGTGCATCAGCATCGTTTCTTTTGTCGTTCCATAAGAGCATCGCGTGTGATCTGTCTATTAACAGAGGAAAACGCAGACTCTGTTATGTTGTCACACACATATCTGAACAGTGTAATTCACCGTATATTAAAATCTCTTATTTTCTCATTGAGGACATGTTGTTGTTTTTTTAAATCATGATCAGTGTTCATATAGTTGATATTGCTCAGCCCTGCAGTTTACCCAACATCTGTCAGAAGAAAATAGCCACATGAGGTCTCTGTTCTAAATCAGCCTACAACGAGATAAAGAAAGCTTTTACCTTTACAATTATACGTACTTGGGGCCAGATGTATAAACCATGCAAATGCCATTTCCCACACATAAAGCTGTAAGACGGATTTGTGGTGAGAATATGCTCACCTCACCTCGTAGCTGGGGGCGATAATGATAAGGAGGACATAAAATACATAAAAGGTCAGAAACGTAGTCTTGTTTAGGTTGTTTTCCAATTTCACTGAATGTGTGATTTTTGCTACATAGAGGTATAAGGCGCACTACACAAAAGTTAAGTAATTCATTTTGGGTGATTAATTTAATTGTTCTTTTATTTACATCTGACCAAGTATTTCCCTACGTTAATATTCTTTTTTAATTTTATCCTCAATTGGGAAGCACTTCATCTATTTCTGTATGAGCTCTGTAAATGAGTCATTGATCTCCCTTCTGATATTTAATAATGATGACTGAGATATCACTGACGCTGGTTTACGGGTATGTGATAAATAAGTGGTACGGGCACTATAAATAGCCACGGTCATACTGAACGATTGCATGTAATGTCAGCGGCTCTGGCGTTGTTGGAGAACCTTGCTGATGCGACACAGTTGGTGAGACGGGCGGTGGAGCAGATAGACCTATTGATTGGCTAACTGTGGGGGTGGAAATGGGGCTTGTGCAGCCCTGGTACCCACCTGGTGTGTCCTCTGAAGGGGAAAAATGTGAAATAAACAGAAGAAATGAGATATAAGTATAAGATAAGTACATATTACCCTGTGAGAAAGGTTTGTATGTGTATTTCAACCATTGTGTTGGTCTGTTTTTTCCATTGGCTTAAGGACTCTTCGAACCCTCCATACACTAACCTTTAACGGCACAGCCAATCACAGAATGTGTTCATGTGACTGGCCAGCTTTCTAGTTGATTATATGTATTGGACATACTGGGCTTGTTAGAAAGACATTATTTGAGGCACAGATCAGAGATTCTTGCTATCTTCCGCAGGACCACACGTAATTTTGAGACAGAACTATCAAAGTGTGCTACAAAAGCCACATTAGCTGAACCGACACAGGAAAGAGCAAAGAGCACCACTTAGGGAAAACTCAAACTTCGATGGCAAAAATTAGAAAGAAAATAAGTTTCAGAGTAAACTGACAAGTGATCTCTAACAAGTGTAGTGCTGAAACTCCAAAGCAACGGCCAGTTAGAACCAAAGACGGAATCAACGGGGAAGAAAACGCAAAAAGAAACACCGAGAAATAAGCTCAAAATGAGTCTGATGAAGCTCGGGAGCTGTTAAAATCCGAGGCTTCAGCGCTGTAGTTACCTGCCAAAGTGAGGCAGAGGATCTCTGCCGCCATAACAAGGCTTGACGGGGATCTCAGGAAGCAGCAACACACACAACAATCAATAGGCCAGCCTCGGAGGACGAGCATAGAGGGGAGCTAGACATCACAGCCAATCTCCTCTGAATGCATTAGAGCGCCTAGCTTCCACCCTCGCTCTAACATGGCTTCATCTAAGTGAGAGATGCGGTAAAGAGGAAGAGCGTGGTGACAAGTCGTATGAAGAGAGGTAAACCACTGACAGAGCTGTGGAGCTGATCTGTGGAGAGAGCTAGAGCTCCACTCCTCTACTCACAGCAGGCTCTGCAATGCTTCCTGGTGGCTCTGTCACTTCCCCTCAGGCTTTCGCTCTCTCTCTCTCTCTCTGTGTGTGTGTGTGTGTGTGTGTTCTTGTGCTTCAACCCTTGTGAGAACCGGTTTTAGACTTTTGGAGGGAGGACGATTTGGCTGGTCCTACACTTTCGCAAGAATTCAAGGGCCAGTTCAGGAGCAGGACAATGGTTTGGCAATAAATGTAATCATGAGAATCCACTAGTTCAGAACACTGTATTTACTTTCTTCTTCTTTGGTTTTACTAGCAGACCACAAACCAACGTCAGTGGTGCATGGCGCCACCTACTCTACCGGAGTGTGTAATATCCCCAGACGCTATGGAGCGATAGGAGTGCCACACAAAAGGATAAAAGTTTAAACGAAAATGACAATAAATGTGGAAATATAAAGAGAAATAAATAAAATAATAAATATATATAATGACAAATAAAATCCCTTCACTTTTCCTTATTCTTTTCCCTTATGCTTTTGCTATTCCCATTTTGCTTTTGCTATTCCCACATTGATTTTGCTTTTCCCTTATAGGGCCAAGCTGTCAATCAAATGGGCCTTCATGCCCAGGCTGAGTAATCAATTCATGCATACATGAATCCTGCTTTGGCAGGAGCTTTTTAGCAGGACAACAGGAAAAAAATGTGACACAAGGCCTGGATGCTAACCGCCATAAAACGAGGGACAGTAGTTTTTTGAACAGAAACCGAAGCGAAGGGGGAAAACCAGAGCAAACAAACTACAGGTGTGAAAACACCCTAAAACAACCGCATAAAGACCCTTTGGAGGGTGTGGTCTTGGTCCAGTCGCAAATAAATTCTGGAGCAATTCCTCTGGGATGGGATCGTGAGCTCGATCTGACCCAACTATAAGGTGTACTAGCTTGAGCTGAATGTCTCTTGCAGTAGGTGCACTTTGTATACTGGGATGTTAAGGAGCAAAATCAGCAGTTGCTCGTATGAAAGCTGTCAATCGAACTCTGGTGCAGGGTTTAACTTTGACCCCATAGGTGGTTTTTAATCCTGCCTCCTACCAGAAGTCAACTTTTTGGATTACTTTTAACCATGACCATGATCTTTCTGTAATACGACCAAATAGTTTCCATTTCCTAAATTTAACCAAACCTTAATTATAGTGAAGCGAGATCAATAAACGTTGACATGGGTCACTTTGACATTGAAATAAAACCTTTTGGTGTTAAGGTTGGAGAACTTAGAGGACTTGTCTGAGGTAATGCAGTGCAGACCACATGCAGGCAACCATAATTTAACTGACAAAAGTTAATGCCAGTTCCCTGTGATGAACATAACGTAAGTCAATTTCAAGAATCAGCTTTTCATACCACATGGAAATGAATGGAAATCAACAGATTAACTGAAATACTAGGACAAATTTACTGGAAAATCTGTTCAGCCTGCATTCAAAAATGGTGAACAAAAATGTGAAATGTATATGATTTTTAGTTAAGGAGATAAAACACTAAATGTCTGTGTGTGTGTGTAACGTCAGATTTACATGTGATGTACACATGTATGCCTCTGTGCTTACTGTTGTGTAGTATAGTGTATGTACAGCGACCTCTCTGTAGCTGTGTGGAACAGAGTTCAGGAGGTTGCTGTCAGTGACATGGGGGTCTGGCGGGTCCCCAGCAGTGCTGTCTCACCCCCCCGTCACCACAGGGTGACCTCTCCTAAGTAATTACCCCTGCCACTCTGTCACCCCACTCTGTCCCCACCCAAACAACATCATTGCCGTGATGATGGATAGGTTGATGCTACTAATCACTGGCTGCCTGGACAACGTGCCTCCCCCGTTCTCCTTCACATCCCCTCACTGCTTTTACAAGCCTCTGTGTTCTGCATCCTCACAGCAGCTCCACTAGTTTCTATTTGCATAATTTTTACCAGCTAATTGTAGCGGAGGACGACTGTGTGTTGGACGGTCACGGCTGCTGGAGGTGATTTTAATGGGGGAGACACCAGATAATGGTGGTGCCCTCTCGCCCCGGTTTGTGCCCGAGCCTCATTAGGGTGATCAGGGAGTGCCAGTCAGAGAGGGCTGCAGCTGGGGTGAGAGGGCACAACACAGCACACTTATTTATCTAAGGATGAATGTCACGGTAATATTTCATTATGGTCTGCTGGCCTTCCAAAACTTTTTTTTATTAAAACATTAATGATGTTAAGGAATTGTAGCACCCGGATTTTATTTGCACAAACTGAAATTGGACATTGGGTGATACAGTGCATGTTTTTAACAATGGTATAATTTCCTATATATATATATATAGATATATATATTTTTTTTTTTGAGCAGTATATATATTAAACCTGTGAGTTGATAACTAGATGTGAGTGAAGAAAAACGTTTGAAGGTTAAAGGGACCTAAAAATATAGCGTTTAAAAACCTTGTGCATCCTAGGCAATGACAAGTGAAATAGGACGGCGGAGTCC
>JAVQJF010037258.1:0-21296 GCA_036023855.1 Gadopsis marmoratus
TTCTGATGGGAACTGAGCCTGTCAGAATAGGCTTTCTGTCTGTGCGGACACACACACACACACACACACACACACACACACACACACACACACACACTACCTTCACTGCAGGGTATTTGTAAACTCACCATGCAGAAGCAGATCGCTGCATTAAACACAAGCATATGCTAGCAAGGAGTCTTACTATGATCTTGCACACAGCACTCCACTAGACTGGGCTTCAGCACGCTACACTAGTCTGTATTCCACATTACATTGGGCAGAGCAGGCTAATGCTAGCTGGTGCTCTGCCACAGAGTAACAAGTGCAGGCCCTTGCTAGCAGGATGCTAGGCTAAGCTAAAGCAAATCAAGGCCTCCCGCAGTCATTGGTGTGAGAGCCCATTTTCACAGTTCACACCCGACCTGCTAATGTCTGATCATTCATTCACGCTCTCTGTTGATTGTGCAGGCAGGGGGTTGGCCAATCGTACAGTTCGCTAATGTAGCGTACATAGTGAGGATAATCGGTGAGAGCAATAAGCATGCTAATGTTCTGTTGGCCCTGAAAACTGAGGTCTGGTAATATGTTAGAGCACGATCATGACTAAGTTGTGCTTTGGGTGAGCGCTGCAGGTCTGAGCAGTAATGGACATTAAAATTTCATCACGACACAAACTTTTGAACATCGAATCAGTGAAATCCAGGGATGCACAGTACTGAACATATGTCTGTACATTTGTATTGCCATTTTTTATGATAATGTTAGTGTTTTACTGCAATAGACCTTTCACCATGATTGTAATTTTCAGCAAAAGGAGATGACATATTATATCCATGATGCTGGGTGCAGATGTAGGCCTGTAAAAGAAACTGCTTTATTACTAAAACTGTAGAGGGACATCACCTCTGCATCACTGGCAGCTTTGGCTGTTGGCACATACAGTATATATCCAGCATACGTTTGGTATTGTTCCCAATGTCCTTTGCGAAATCCGTTGATAATTTGTCACTTAGGGAACCCATTTTTGATTAGACATAGAAAGCCAAAGAAATTACACCCACACGTTTTAACACTTAATGCAAACTGGATACATAAAGGAACTTGCCAATTGCCAAAACATTGTTGCCATCTTGTTAGAGTAGATGCTCGTGCTGAAGCCAGTTTCTACACTAAACACTGAAAAACTGGCTCTTGGTTTGGCAATCTCTGCTGTTTGGTGGCACAGTAAGTTGCTCTCCATAGAGCAGATTGGCATCAGATGGTGCGATGCAAAGAATTAAGTTGATCGTAGCTTAATGGACAGGCTGCCAGGACAATGAACTCAGAAAATACCATGATCCAAGTGACATGTGAGATACAGTTAGTGATCACAAATTGTTGGGGTTTTTTTTTATCCAAACTTTGCATGAATGCTATTTGAAACTATTTGATCTGCCATGGTTGCATGTACTCTGCACTTGGGCAGTTCAGCTCATGAACGCTTCCCAGGCCCAGTAGCCACAACAGTCAAAACGTCAGCATTTTGCTTTCCTCTTTGCTCTTTTACAGGAATGAGCAACCATAGAGGGTAGAGAGTATTGGGGTTTTTATTTTAAGCACCACAACAGCTGATTTGCTGATTAGCACAACTTACAGCGGAGGGGATGAAGCGATGAGTGAAATCAGGTAACGTAGTGTAGTGAAAACTCACAGACTGTTGGCTCTCTATGGGACATGCGTATTTGAGCTGTATCATCTCAATTATCCAGGGCGCAAATAAACATTTGACATGCAACAAAGAGATTGGGATCTTGTTCACCCCAAATCTATCTGTTTTAATTTAATCAGTGACTAAACCTGCTTTGTGTCATTGGACTGTTATAATGTTTTGAGGTGATTTCAATATTTGGAATGTCATTTGTCCTCTTACAGAGAATTATTTTTATAATACAGTTCAATATCTTTATTCCAATGCAAATTAGTTAGTTGTTTTAACACCATTTTAAAATCACAAAGTAGTTGCGTAGCTGGAAGAATGAAGCCTTTTCTAATGAGACAGACACTCAAACTAATCCATGAGATTTAGTAAACCTGATTATGTTACTAATTAGTGGACAGAGGGGCAGGGGAACTAATTCTGAAGAGAGAAAGAACCCTCACCAATAAAACCCTTTATATATTAAAGCATCATGCCTCAAGCAGTATGGGGCTATTAACAGTAAAAGCACATTTCACTCCCTATAATTAACGTCAGTATATACAGAGAAATTCTGCACACATTCTCCACAGCTTCCTGGCTTTCACTGTATTTAGAAATTCTAATTGACATTAAGCCTGTATCAGTTTAGCATTTTCTGTGTCAGTAAGGAGCTATGAGGCGTTCTGATGTGAAACATCATCTGCCTCCCTCACAGGTTTTTCACAGTGCATTAGGAGGACCTAGTAGAATCAGTCTTTGAGATCACGATGCATTTTCTGTACGACTTCACATCCTTACCCTGTGGATGAGCTCGACTCTGCTTCCCTGTCCATCTGGATATCCAAACTCATCCCAGAATGTCCAGTTCTGCCAAATGTGACAGACCTCCTAAACTAGACTGGATTATAGCACGAGAGGGAGCGTGCAGCCACGGCCTCAGACTTAAATGCTCTTCAGGCTAAAAAAGAGTGATAAAGTTAGTGCCAAGGAAGCATAATTAATGTTCTTAATTGGGCCTTTCCTTACAGTGGCGACTGATAGTCGACTCATAGTCAGCCATGGCTCTGGGGCCACTGCCATGCGCTGTTAATGACGTGTGCCCTGTGCTTGTCTGATCGCATACACTTGCTGGCCTTTTCTTGCAAGAATCTGTCTCAGACAACACTCAGCTGTACTCTGTGGTCAGAGGAGGGGATGCACTCTCAAACATCATCAAGCTGCAGAGCAGACACTCCTTACATCTGTTCAGACAAAACACGTTTTTCATACGTCTCAAGCTCATCGTGTTTTAAGATGATCTACTCCTGCTGTTGTGAGTCATAACAAGCCCCCTGTGTGTCCCATATGATTAAGCCTTTGTCCACTACAAGATGGCTTTAACCTCCTGAACCTGCTCTCCCCCAGAGGTCTCACTTACAAGCACTCTCCTCCTCTCTCTGACCCATGGCTTAGTGACATCGAATGGGCAACGAGGTGTAAATCCGTTGCTCTATACAGACCCCTGCCACAGTTAAGTCAGGTGTGACACACAAGCCTGTTTGGCCGGGAAAATGTACAGTATGTCCACTTGAGACAGTGAGTGCACAAAGTGTTCTAGTGCTGTAGATATTCAAAGATCAAATAAATGTTGGTTGCACAGTGGAGAAGCATAACCACAATATCCCTGGTTTGATTTCAGCTGGAGACCTTTTCTCTGTCACACTCCACTCTCTCTCTCTTCTTCCCATGTTTCCTGTCTTTTTACTAACCAACCAAAAACCAAAAGGTTTATACATAAAAAAATATATAATAATAAAATAAATGAAAATGAATGGTTCATTCGTGGTGATTCACCTTGCAAGCTTTCAGCAGTATAATGGAATAGTATGGATTTATTTTTGTTTACAGGGAAAAACTGTATCTCATGTAATGTACAGTACATGAATACAACACCACTTTTTTAGGTTAGGAAAGAACGTCTTGTGGTCTTGAGAAAGCAGATACTTTTAAGTCAACGAAAAATATTTCTGTTGCCTTTATGGGTCACAGGACTCCAGTTTTTCTGGGAAACATGACACCAGCAGGGGTCAGTAGTGCACTGCTAACAGAGCTGCTTATCTCTTCCTCCCACAAACCTTTTAAATAGGTTACACTGATTATTTTAAAAATATAATTTTTTTTATCAATATTACATAATTGCATGTATTCTATATAGTGGATAATGATACTAAATATCCAATAAAACCACTTGGGAATTTAACAAAAGAAATAAAAAACATATCATTAAAGATAATTATTTTCATGCTTAGAGCTCATATTAAGAATGTGAATGAGGGTCAGTAATTCATGGACAGCCGTGGACTGGAGAGCTCTCATTTTTACATAACGATGAACTTAGGTTAGGGTAAGAGGCTGAGACATCACTGATGCACAAAGGTAGAGACAGGCATTACCTTGTAATTGCTACATTTAATCAGCTTTTATAATTTTCACCTCAGTGAATTCAGATATCTCATGACATTATGGCCTAAATTTAAATTCACTTTATTTCCACATCTAATTATATACCATTAGAGTGAATATCTATGCAACTATTTTTGCTGCCACTGGATAAGGCTGTCATTGTTTATTGTGCAGTATTTGCATTGAGTGACAATTAAAAAATGACAATGATTGGATAAAAATGAGAGAAGGAAGGAAAAATTGCTCCATACTTTAGTAAATAAAGGTCCATGTAGCTACATCTGCACATAAATCAGTGTGCTGATATGCTGTCTTCCTTGGCTTCCATGGTCAGAGGGACAGGGTGGCAGCTTAGTGTCCAACACGGGGAGAGACTGACACACTTTCTCTCTGTGTTTTCACCCTCAGGCAGAGAGCTAATTAAGGAGGGATTCTGGTTTTATTTACTGTCAGCTCCTTGCCCCTGGGTGTATGAGAGCAGGACTGGGTTTGCCCTATCTGAAACCGTTCTCAGTCACACCAGTTTATATAGGCCTTGCCATTTTGCTCAGATTCAGCCAGCGGCATTATGATAGTGGTGATGCTGACCGTTATCCATTAGCTAAAGCTTCTCTTAGGAGGGTATCTCCACAGCAATGCAGGGAGGTGCTGGGAATGGCAGCCAGCACTGCAGGAGTAATGTAATTACTATGCCCTGAATATGATACAGATATCACAGATATATCAAAGATGTGATGTGGACATTCACTGTGCATCAGTGAGGCATCATAGTAGGATGGGTATTCTGATGGAGTTCATTTAATCATAAATCAATGACTTTACAGTACATAATATTAAGGATATTTTCTGAGTATTCAAAATAAAATTCTTCTAAATTATCTAGATGCTTTTGCACAACGCACACATTGGTTTAAATTATTAAACATCTCAAGATCGGCTCTTCTTTGTCTGCATTACATAATTTATGATTTATAGTTTTATCATAATTAGAGGACTTCTTGAAGTGTGCCTAGTATGTTTTAAAGTCAGCATATGTCTAAAGTACATTATCATCAAGAGAATATGTTACATTTTAGATGCATTTTGAATCATAATTTAGACTTCTTGAACATTCTCATTCTGAACTGTCACTAACATGCTTTAAGCCATTGCATGTCCAAAGCACCTCATATCAGTTTTGTTTCAGATTTGTAATGACTCATATGGATTACAAACAATATATACAATACAATCATTGCAAAATTATTACTAAACAATTACTTACATGTCTGTCGCTAGAAGGCTGTTTTCACATTCATCTGCTAAAGGGGGAAATGTTTCTCTGTGCTCACCTTAAATGTGACATGTGTGTACAAGAAAGATTTTGTACCATCACAACAAGTCGTTGTCCAAAATTCAACTTACACAAGTGTGATGTGAAAACCTGAAAACTCCAGCACACATATACTGAGAATTGATTTTAAAGTGAAAAAGGAGACATCCTGCATCCAGCAGTTAGACATTTTTGCTAGATTTTGCAACGTGGGAGAAGTGTGAAGAGAAGAGAGCCTAATGGATTTTTTACTTTTTTTCTGTAGAAAAACCTGATTGGACACTATTCAAAGAAGAATATTTGTATGTATCTTAAAACATTTCTGCAAGGGATTTTTAAACATGCATAGGATAATGGTTTAAAAACATGCCTGCATTCTTACATTAAAACTAATGTTGCTACAGGTCAACTAGATGGTTGTCATTACAAAGCTTCTGATGCAAACCTTTATATCCAGTGTCCTTATGGATTCCTCACTTTTTACCAAATGAAGGCTACAGCACCAGTTTATTTTTAGCTGTATTCTCAAAATACTACATGCTATTCTCTCAAACCTTGCTTAAATATACAGCCACTTATGATAAATACCCACTGTCTGTGTTGACTGCGGATGGTCATTTGTAGTTAAGCTGACAGTGGACATCCTCCCAACAACCGCTGATGTTGATCAAACAAAACCTGCAGTCCCCCACCGGCCCCAAGCTGATTCAAACAGTACCTCAGCAGGACTCTCTTTACAGGGTTCCACTACAGCTCCATTTGTTGGTGACAGCACTGCTGCAGAGGTGACACACCACAGTGACAGGGGCAGCCACCCCTCCGCCCTCTCCACCAACATTCACTCACCCAGCGGTGGTGCCCCAGAGAGCCCTGTACCTCAGCCACTTCAGTCGGTAAACCACAGGCGGCCCCACACACACACGCACGCACACACACACACACACGCACACACACACATCACCGACAACCTGGAAATCTTGAGGGGAACGACAGGACTGAGAGAGAAAGTAAGTGACACAAAGGAAGTGGTAGATGGATGGAGGACAGCGTTTCAGTGGTATCTGAACAGCAAGCACAGCGAGGAGAACACTCATTATGTGCTGTTGTGTCTGACAGCGACAGTGCTGTAGCTGTTATAGGGAGTTGATGACCCAAGTGACCCGGAAAGCAAGGCGTGGCCCACACAGCTGCGGTCACCGTGGTGATCTCACACAGTGTAATTAATGCACACAATCAGAGGTGTCTGCATACGTGTGTGTATGTGTGTGTGTGAACACCCATGCAGGGGTTTGCCTGCTTATTACAACCAAACAGTGAGTTACAATCTGACAACAGAGAGCTCTGGGTAATTTCCCATCATGCCTCATCAGGAACAGTGGGAGGCCAAGAGCCTCGCCACATCAGCTCACACTCGGACCTGGGTAGAAAATTACCATCATTAAACAGTGATGTGCGAGAGAGAGAAAGAGGAAGCCAAAAAAAGAGAGCCCGTGATAGACAATGGGATAGTCAGAGACAGGCAGGATGGAAGACAGACACTTCATATGAAAGGAAGCAGATGAAAGGAAAGAGGGAGATTGGCACAGTCAGACTACAGTAAATGCCAAAATCAGAATTCAATATTGATCAAAGTAAAATAGAACTCTCAGTATCTGCGACCCTCAAAAGACAAATCTATGATACAATTCCACTTTGATGAAAAAACACAGATCTTTACCAGTTTTCTTGTCTTTCTTTTCTGTGTCTGTCTTTCTCTCTCTCTCATTAGCGAGTGGCTGTGATTGAATTGGATTGAACAGCGACACTGTATCGATCTGGTCAGCCCTCTGAGGACTAATGTAATCAGTGCCCCCTGCCTCTGAGGGCTGAGAGACAGGTGGTGCAGGGCGAGATTAGCAGAGAGGCAGGACTGAGGATCCCTTATACATAGCATATATTTACAGTTTATACACTGTTTTGTGCAAGGTGAAGACGTGGATAAGGAAACACAGAGACACAACTTTGGTGGTGGAAGAAGACCACAGTCTAAACATATTTGCTTCAAAATTAAACTACCAAAAGGAAAAGTAGTCATTATATGCCCATTTAAAAATGATATATTATATTATATTATATTATTGGATTATAACTATTGATGCATCTATGTGTAAAGATCACTTTAATGTTGATGCTGGTAAGGGTGGAGCTTATTTGGGTAGCCATAATCTATCATGATGCATCATTATTTATTCACTGATTATATTTTGTATTAACAATCAGAATATGCAAAGAAACTACTAACTATAGCTTTAAAATACATGTAGTGGAGTAAAAAGTATATTCTTTGTCTAGAGTAGAAGTATAAAATAGCATATAATGCTCAAGAAAATTATGAATTTTTTTGGAGGTTACACAGAGTGAAAGCACTGGTCGAAGCAAACAGAGGCCATCTCTTGCTTGTCAAATTTCAATCTTTGTTTCATAACTGAAATACACACAACATGATAGCTAAAAGGTCTACAGCGAAGCTGCGAGCTGAATCCCAGCCTCTGATTTCTCATCGCAAACCTATGTAAATATTAGAGTAGAGTCTATGAGGAGACATTAAAATAGTGGTCGACTACTTAGACATATCTGTAAAATCACAACCATGCTGTGAGCTGAGATGAGTTTTGGTTGTTCTTGGAGGGACACGATATGTCCTGACAGTCTATAGTCCCACAGCTCCCTGGCCGTCTTGACAGCTCCACTAGGCCCGTGGCTCTTCTTAACTTCTTCTGTCTTCCTATCTTTTTCTCAGCCCGATGCTGAAAGTGTTTACCCTCCCATCCTCTACCATTACCTCAGGTGTCCCTGCACATATGTCTGCAGCTCGCTGTTACGCACCTTGACTCCCTCTTGCCTTTTGCTCCTTTCTAATCCCACAGTGCTCTTTCATTTTCTCCTCTGTCTCTCCCTCTTCCTATAGTTCTCTTGTGGAAATAGCAAAAAAATAGCATCTCTTGATCACCTGGTTGCTCTGCTGGCTGGAGATGAGAGAAAGGGATCAAGAACAAATGAGATGGAAAATAAACAGAGGGAAGAGAGAGAGACTGAAAGACCCAGGAGGAGAGATGGACATATGCAGAACGGCATTTATGTTTTGTTGAGGAGCGGTCGTCTGTTGCCCAGCACCCCCAGCCTATTATAACACATACTGTATCTTTACTAAAACCACATACACACACACGCACACGCACACATTCCCCACGTAAAGGCCTACACAGATGCGCTCTTGGTGAAGAGGAGAGAGAGAGAGAGTCTTTGCATGGATGACCCAGTTGGGCTTGTGCCAGTTCTGGAAAAGCCTGGAGCCAAAGTGTAGACCTGGAGACACACACACACACACCATCTGGTCCCGTGCCTTTTAATAACTGAAACAAGGCACAAGATGTAGGCAGCATGGTGCATGGTTTCCCATCAGCCTGGCAGCGAGAGAGCAGTAAGTAACAATAGCAACAATAGCCCTGAGAACAGTAAACACACAAAGCAGTACAGGTGTAGATGGAAACACACGGCGGCAGATAAGGCCTTTGTTTGCAGAAAATTGGAGAATTTGTTGAAGGAGAGTATAATGCTTTTATGGGTTTCAACAAACAGGATGTTCAAAAAGATGCAGCCGTGCTTTCTCGCCATGCCCAGCATAAATTCTCTCTCTTCCTTTGCTCTCTCCCTCTCCCTTCTTCCTCTCTTGTCTTTCTCCCCTGCTGTGTACAGGAGTCAGTCTGACTTTTGATCCTGACATCTGCGTCTTGCAGGAATGTCTGTGTGCTCTCGCTGCCCTCTGATGTAGCTCCAGGAACTAATGGAATGTGAAAGAGACAGACGGGCTTCCCGTCTGAAAAACACTGCCCTCTCTCCGTACACGTGTGTATATGGGTGTGTGTGTGTATGTGTGTGTGTGAGTTGAGAGGGCACTCCTGCTCCCACACATATCTGCTGTCTGATTCAATCCATTTCCATAGCATCCCCAAAATAAAATGAAATGAAATGTAAAAGGGTGAGACAGGGGAGCTGAGCTAATGATAAACGAGTTGAACGCCTCCATTTATGATTTTGCACATGGCAATATGGAGCGTGGTTTTAGATCGGCTAACCTTTGAGCTGTAGTGTACGGGTTAATCCCACAACTCTTTCACTTTCTCTCCCTCTCTCACTCTCGGGGAGACTCTGAAGGTCTAAAAGGGTGTTTACAATTCACTAATCTGACTTCAAAACCAGCTTAACTCTGGGAGACATCAAAGGTGCGCGCGTGATGGCCCCACTGATCCCAGTAAGGGGGGGGGTGTATGATAGACTGGAAACATAGTGAGAAGGGGTGGGGAGAGAAAAAAGGAATGAGAGGAAACGAGATATTTCTGAGATCTTGTGATGACTGTCTCACTTGATCAAAAAAAAAATTTAAAAAAACTGTTCCAGGCTTATGATAAGGCTTAAAAAATCATTGTGTGCCTAGAACACACAATCTAAGATCAATTGGTTCTGGATCAGTTATTTCAAAGAAATAATCAATAGAATCACTTTTGTTCATTACCAAGCTTGGTTATCGTCATGACACACATATCAACGTCTAACTATAAATTGTTTGCACCCCAATAATAAATGCATCTGTCTGGCGTTATCGTCTTTATCAAAATCCCTCATGATATAAAAGGGCTGCTTTTCATAAACATATTCATTAAGAATTGATAGCAGGATTTTCAAATACTGTTCCAGGAAGTGGACAGGGAAGTCTTTGTCCTGGTGAGGCTAACTAATGATGAAGAGCTCATTTAGACACGACTTGCATGAATATCTGCACAGGAGAAAATGCAGGCAAGGTAAAATTAGCCAGTAATAAATGAACATTGTGGAAATACATCCGGCATTAATTGTCATCCAAAGGTCACGGTTCATTAAATTACCATTAAAGAGTTTGACAAAATATATTTGGTGCTCACTGAGGTATGCTGGCTTTGTGAAGTAAAATATATAAATAATTGTAATAACTATAGCTGTGTTTCTAAGACCTATTAATATCAGATGGAGAGGAGAAGCCTATTCTGCAGGGACATTATCAAGGGATTTGCGCTATTAACAGATGTATTTTTCCTCCTCCTTGAACACATAGAAATAATGCAAATTATAATAAATTGTCATGTAATGAATAGTCAGGCCAAAAATGAGAACAGTATGATTTGATGGAGATGAACTGATCGCAGTCATATTAGTTATTCCGCATGTGTGCTGAATACATCTCAATGCAAAGAACTTTTATGATTTCTAGTTTGCCCCACATTTCTACTGAGCTATCAGGGACGGACATGCGAGACTGCCCCGAGCAAACATCTGCTCACACATGTACACATACTGTATGCATAAACACACGCCGGCTGACATACACACCCACGCTAGACCCGTTGGAGCCCAAACACTTACACAACAAAACAAGGGAAAAATAAAAATGCAAAAGAGAGTGTACAGTCGGCACACATTTGATTAAGACAAGGAGGAAAAGAAGGAGAGGGGGAAGAGAAAGAGAGGGAGCGTGTGTATGCATTTGTGTGTGTGTGTGTGTGTGTGTGTGTGTTAGAGAGAAGCAGAGGAACATGAGACAGAGAGACTCGGGTGGACAGACACTGATTCCCCCAGGTGCATGTTGGGTAAGTCTTCAATAATATGGAGTGACAAGGAACAGAAGGAGCCGATTTCTCCTCATGTCATATCCTCTTTCTCTTCTCGCTTCCTGCTTCTTGTCAACAGGACTTTAAACTGGTGTTTGTTAAATTGGATGTCAGGGTCAACAGAGGACTTTGTTACATCGAATGCTTGTCTGTCTGTGTGCATGTGTTAGACCATGTGTGCATAAATGTGTGTGTGTGTGTGTGTGTGTGTGTGTGTGTGCACGGCCGTCGTTTAACTGTGGTAACATGTTGTCTGTTGGTGTTAGAGGGTCTAGGTCAGAGAATAAAACACTGCTGAAATACCTTAACTTGGGGAATTCCAAAAAAAACAACTTAAATATGTGATGATGCAGTATTACAACCCATGCAATTTAAGCACAAAAGCCACCATGACACTGATTCGCTGAGCTCACAGCCAACCCAGAATCCCCACTGTATTGGATGGCAAAGCCCCCGGAGCCTCCACTGTTCAGCCATGCCACTGTAGCAGGTCTACCCTGCCTTTCCAGGAAGCCTCAGATGAGTAGGAAGCCCCTGGACATCTCTGCTAATCACTCATCCCTAAACAAGCACTTTCTAAATGACCTTAGAGAGGAAGAAACAAGAGACAGACAAACCACGCAGCCAAACAAGGCCCCCAGGCCTCTAACCAATTTAAATCCCAATTAGATTTTTTTCAGATGCTCTCAAGAGGTAAGTGTGTGCCCGTATATGTTTGTATGTTTGTGTGCACGAGTGTGGGTCGTCAGACAACCAGCTCTTCCGTACAAACAACAAAGGTCATTCCCTGTCTGAGTCGGTGTATGTTATTGTTCCGATCAGTGTGTGTGATTTTGTTTTGACTGTTATTGTTACAATCGTACAAACAGCTGACCTTTGACTGTAAAAAATAGAGGATCACATTATTGTCATTGTCAGGATTTGTCAGGATTTCTTATCATGCTATATAGCAAGTCAGTACTGATTATAAAAAAAATGTACGCCGGTAAATAAAACTACAACTAGTTCTAGAAAAAAACTAAAACATTAGGTCAAAGGTTATACACTCACATACATACACACACACACACACACACACGCACACAAACATGTTAAGTGTCTATATTGTTAACACACATCTGTAGTCAGGATATAACTTAAATTCAAATGACATACAAAACTAAAATATTTGTACCATATTTGTTGTGATACACCGTGTCAAGGAGGGCTGCATATGGTCAACGAAGCAAACGCATCAGCTTTTACTGCACCTGCCCACTTACTTACATTCTTCCCGCTGAAACCCTTCACAACCTTCACATCTCATCTCACAGAAAAGATTAAATTGGCTTTAGTTTTTCAGAATTTCATCCATCTATGTACAGAATAGGAGGATGATGTAAGGCAGTTTGTTTTAAAACCGTTTTTTCAGTCTTTCAGATTCAAACCATGAGCTCTGTATGTTATAAAATTGGTTTTACAGTTCCAGATTGTTTATCATATTTTCATATTGTTTATGGAAACGGCTGCTTGAACAATCCACTGACCTGTTAATGCCTTTAGATAGCTACATAAACCAAAGCACACACAAACACTGACAAACACACAGCAGATGGCCACTCCTCCCACCCTCACCTCTTACATTAGGGTCCCCGTGGCAACAGGTCAAAACAGGTCCCACCTGAACGGGGCATTTCTGGTTCACATGTGAGCCTTCTCTCTTCTGCTGCTTGTCCTTTTCTTTATAGTCATGTCCCACATCTCTTTCTCTCTGACAGCAAATGAGAGCAGGGTGCCGGGTTACTTCTGCAGGCCAGATGGGATTAAATGGTTATGACATTCAGTGGATGACCCACCTGATGTAACCATAACGCAGCCAGAGAGGCCTTTTCCTGTTCTTTTGATAACCACAACAGAACACATGCAGGTGCACACAAATGCACACATGCACAAATCAAGTCTCAAATTCACACTGATCATACAGTGTTAATACTGTGAAATGGAGGCTATACATGCATTTAGTTGACCACTGGCCTTTGTTATCAACTGCAGCAGGACTGAATGGAGATTTTAGTCAGTCTTGTCCTGCTGCCTCATTCCTCCCCACGCCTCTAGGTGGCAGTATTGTCATACCAACCTCTTAAACCAGTCTCTCTGTGCTTCTGCTTGAACAACTCCACAGAAAATCTCAACAGCCCTCAGCCAGAGTAGAATACTGTGACTGCTGCTAAAAGCTGATCATCTACCTTGGCTGCAGTGCAAAAAATGCAGTACTACATGAAATATTCCATGTCCCAGACTTTGCCACAGGGCCATTCTGTGCGTATTTGATCCTGCATAAAAGCTTAAGTTATTGTTCAGATAAATCCATAACAAAACCCACAACTTAACATCAATTGGACTGTACAATAAGAGGAACGCATCTTTTTACCAATGTTATTGGAATTTATCACCAATTAATGTTGTTGGAATGACTGAACTATCGCCTGACCTTGTGGAATAAAATACATATTTTAACTCATTCCATTAAATCTCAAATGTAAAATAATACATTTTACTTTACATGACACAAAGGTGAAGTCATCCCAGTCCTGAGGGCAATGAAATCAGCATCATCGCAACCATGGAGTAATCTACATTGAAGCATTTTTGTCAGCCTCTAGTGTGTGTGCGTCTCTCTGATGTTATATGGAGCAAGATGTTTTTGGGTTGAGGTTGGTGGCAGCGTTGCATGCAGGGCAGCATTTTTTCTGACGCTGAGACTGCGCTAGAAAGAGAGGCAGTAACAGCCACATTATGTGTACAAGCGCAAAAACACAATTAGACTCATTATTGTATCCTGGAGATGAGAGAGGTGCAACGTGGGCATTCCCCTGCTGTGACTTGGCACCCTTTGAAGACAGTGAATCATGTACACATGTACACATTTCCCTGCAACAATACACCAGAAGCACAGCCTGCCCCATTCATAGACTCTTCAGCCAGCCAAGCACACAGTTTACATTTGTCAGTCATTGGCAAATGGTATTTAGGTATCTGGCTAACTCACCGCTCCACACACGTACAGGTTTCCCAACTGCAGGCTTGTTTTTTCATCCTGGGTTGGGGACACTGTGATATGAACAGCTGATCCTGCGTCAGTTGATACGAGTCCTTAATACACTCTGATTTTCAATTCTCCAAAAAGATCTTTTTCCATGTTTCCAGGCCCCAATAACATGCATGTTGTTAATACTGGAGTAGATGCAAAGAATCTGGGCTCAAACTAATCACCTTTAATACTGTAGTTTGGGTATTTATACACACAGGCTGCAAGACGCCTCCTTGTGCCCTTGCATCTCCCTCCTTCCTTGGCTGCAGCAATGTGGGTGCACCTGGACTCCCCAGCAGAGTGCTGGTCTGACAGCTAACACTGCACCGTGTCACGGTGTGCACTGATTGTCTTATCTGCCCATTTATCACAGTTGAATTGGAACCAGCCTTGCCTGAAACCTGCTTTCAGACTTTGTTCGGGTGACTTGGGATGCATGATGCTGCAATTGTTGAGGTTTCGGAAATGGGGGTTCCATTGCAAATGTATTCAGGGGTTATTTTAACATACCGAGATACTTCATGTGTTTCATACTGTATTTCACTGGCCTGAGATAATGATTACAATTAACCTGCCACTAAGACATGGTAGGGGGAACTTTTACATTTTGGCACTACTCGCACAATGTGTTGTACCCATGCTGCTGCAATAAACTAACTTCCTGACAAGTGAAAGTTTCTCCCGCTTCAAATAACCTTAAATGGGATCTTGCATGATTGTAAAAAATGCATCAGTGTGGCTGGCTCCATGAGGCTGTCCACACAAGCTGTTTGCACACAAACCAGCACTGATGTCTTCTGTCAGCCCTCATTTTGGTAAACACTGATGTCTACGTGAGGAAACGGAGTGACAGGGGCATGATTGAGGTACTTAAAAGCAGACACTCTCAGCGACTCTCCTCCTCTCTCCTGATCTCCCAGGGTTGCTGTGATTCTCCTCATGCATTCCTATCCTGACATGTGCACCAGCTCTCCTTCATCTCCTGCCAGATTATTAGATTTTTTTTTTGGTTTTTTTTGGGGGGGGGGCAGTCTCTCTCATTTACTTGATGTAATGCACCTTTTGCAAGCTTTAGCGTTAATTGTAAGATAGTTTCAACAGATCGTAATAATCACCTCATTATCATTCACAGAGGCAAGAAATTCCTGCTTCTTCGTTAAAAAGACGAGCATCACTTCTGAAGAGATCCACGGTCAACTTGTCTGAGTCTGTCAGGCAGGCGCTGGCTTCACATGGACTTCCCACCTTTAAAAAGACTTTTCTTTACGAACAGGTCCGCTTAAACGAGATCTGTAAAAGATAAACATTAAATATGCATCCAGATCTTCTGCTTGGGCGAGTGGACTGAATCTGTATGAATGGCTAATGTGTTGCTGTGACGGCAAGCAACTAGATTGATCACTCATTACGATATCTGCTCCATTGGCCATTAACACCCGCAAGGAGCCTAACCATGGGCCCCATCACACACCAGGGTTAAATTGAGAGTGAAGAAGTGAAGTGTGCTCATGTGTTTTTGGTGTGTATGTGGGGGGGGGGGGGGTTTAGAAGAAGGGTTGCTGCTGCATGATTCAAATATGGTCAGCTATAGGCTGCTGCAGGCTGAAAGCTGGGATGATAGTGTAGGTGAGTGGGTTCAGGTGTGCTGGTATACATAAAGTGCACAAAACATCACTATAGTTTCTCACCGGGGATACTGTCCTCTGTATTTATCACACTCACTAAGCACATTAGGCCACAATGCTGCAGATTAAAGTGTAACCATTTACCCAGATGGCTCTTCAATGGAGGAAAATCACATGTGTGATAATATTAGACATGGACACTCAGATGTGTCCTGCCTGAGACTCTCCCTCCTGGTGGCCTGTTCACCGCTGATCCAAGAGGAAGAAAGAACAACACATGTAAATTTAAGAGCGAGTCAAGAGGCTCTCCACACCCACCACTGCAGGGATGTTGTCAAAAGAACAAAATTTAATAAACCCGTCCATGACACCTGCACACACTTTCTTTCTCACTGCGTCAACAGTGTTTTCTCTTTCTCTCCATCCCACACACACACACACACACACACACACACACCTGCCTAAGTGAAGGATTTACTTGTATTACACACAGTACATTGAACATGCCAATCACCCAACAGTGCAGCTGTCTGTGTGTTGTCTGTGAGCTGTCTGCATTCCTTTAGAAATTAACGTGCACCTCAAATACTCTCAGAGACACGCAGCTTTAAATGCTAAAGTGGGGGGACAAATGTCGTGACAAGCTGTTCCATCAGTTACGTGTCAAAATCACTCAAATAGTTTTTAATTACCATAACTGAATGACTAATGCTGACCATTTTTCATCAAGATCAAGGTATTAAATCTATGCTGTAATGATTCATTCAGTACACACATGATGAGAGCTGCTCTGCTGCTGTGTAGACTCACACTTCCTCACCGCGCTTTAATTCCAAGATTAATTTCAAGATGTCATACCTTTTAAGCTTAGCTAAACCGTATAGTGACAGACAACTGCTGTAATTTCTGCTCCTGAACTGCAGCTGACAAAAGAGTTGCTGTAAATCCACAGGTGGATAAACTATAAACATCAGTTACAAGTCAAACACCAACAAACAAAATCTCATCAAATACATTTGTAATGTATTATTCCAAATAGTATATCAAATGTAGATTTTTTTAAATAGTATATTTTGTGTATAATGTCTCAGAAAGTCTTACACTATCTTGCATTTCTCACATTTAAATCAGAACTAAATTAAAAATATTGTAAAAGTGGAGGGCAATAATTCAGTTGGATCCTGCTAACACAACAGCATCAAATTCCCCAAATTGGACCAGTTTGAAACCCAACTATTGGAGGGCAAGTAGTTGCTATGAGTCGCTATGTTTTCTACGGAGATGTCGGAGATGCTGGTGTTGACATAAAGCCTGTTTACTCCACTGTGCTCCCTCTGTAAAGATTCTGTGCACAGAGACCTCATACGGGGCGAGGGGACCCCTATTCATCTCCTCCCAAATGGGATAGCATCCTCCAGGGGAGAGGGGTGACACAGTCCCTGCCAAGGCGATGGGGAAGTCCTTTTGTTGATAATAGCAGTCGACGGGGGGAACAACCTCAGCAGGCACCAGGCCAGACAAGTGTCAATCAAAGTACCTCTCCTCTGTTTCCACTTTTGGTTGCTCTATGTGTCTCCCTGTCTTGCATGTCAACTCCTCTCCTTCACAGTGTGCACACTCCACAAAACTCTGGTTCAAATCTCCAGCCTGGAGATCCCTGAAGCGAACATAACGGACATGAAGCTCTGACAAGGATTGGTCGGGGGCACCAGTGACAACAAACAACTATTACAGATGTGAATTTGTAAATAATAAGGCATTTTAATGGGTCAGCTAATGGCGTATCAGCAAGCTACACAAAGGTTGCAAACAAGCATCAGATCATTCTGTCCAACTATTATTCCTCTTGTCCCTTACTGCATTATATAACAAATAACAATCAAAAACTGTGGATCCCTTTTACCTAATTAGTAATTACCACAATGATAATTACACGACTGTGCAATGGAATGAAACAAATTGTTATGAGAATAAAGTGCGTTCCCCTCTCAATTTGTTTAATTTGTAACTTTTAGTCTAAATCATCCATCCATCAATTCTAAAAAAACAAAATAAGCTGCGTGGAAGAAAGAAAAATGAGGAATTAACAGCAAACTCTGTGACTGATGTTTTAAATTCAAGTGCCCACCTGGAGACATTTATAGGAGGAACCAGTTATAATAGTGGATTCTGTAGCATATAAATGCTGAATGAACCTTTGTAGCCAAAATCTAAGAAAGACAACGTAATTTCTCCACTCTAATCAGAGATCCATGTTGACAGATATGAGGTGCAACAGGTTCATGTTTTCATTTATTTCGTGTGCAATAAGCGCTTTTTTTTAATCCCTATTCTTATTGTGGCAGTTGTTTTGCTTTTATCACATTAACCTTTCATCAATTTCATCGCCATTGGTGGATGACAATGAAGACGACAACTCCCATGATCCCAGGCTACTTCATGAAGTCAAAACTATATGTTTTGTTATTGTTTTGATTGAGAGACCCCTAGCAACAGAAATGACGTGCTGTGCGTTTAACTATATTTTCATACCTTATTAAAGTACACCTTAAAATAACAGAAATGTGTACTAAAATGCATTGTATTTGGTTGTATTGTAACAGAGACTTATAATAAAAAAAAAAAAACGCTTTCTTGTTGATAAAAGCTGAACTGTCACCATGGCCCAGTAAAAGTGGGAGAGGTAACGCCATTCTGTTGCTGCAAGCTGTCTATTAATGAGACATCACTCCATCAGGGAGGTCTGTTATGACAGCTACCAGAGGCATTTTGTGTGTTTGTTTGTTTGTGTACACTGTGTGTGTCTGTATTTGGACACTCAAGGCCCAAAGCAATCACTGAATAATGCAAATTTCTAGGATGGTTCTTTTTAAGATTGTAAGACCTACAGTACATTTGTCATGATGGACATAAAAATATTAATGCAAGGGAAGAGAGAAGAATAATTATCACAATCTTTTGTGACACAGTCACCAGGAAGATTGCATATACTGTACAATATTAGAATGTAATGGGAAAAGCTGCTGTTCATCTGTCGTTCATCTATTTACATTTACAAGTCACCGTGTGTGTGTGTGTGTGTGTGTGTGTGTGTGTGTGTGTGTGTGTGTGTGTGTGTGTGTGTGTATGTGTGTGTGTGTGTGTGTGTATGTATGTGTATGAATTGCAGGTATTTGCAAGACTCATAAAATATATAAGACAGACTAACTTGTAGATTTTCCAATTGGAAACATTGGCACACACACATTCAACATGCACCCACATATTTTTAAGCAGCAGGTTTTAGAAATGGTCCTTTAAACAGTTTCAATCGGTCGCACGGCATCCCTGTTAAATCTGTGTTTTCGTGGCTCATTTATTCCCAGTGTTTCTGTAAAGACCCATTACTAACACTACTATTGCACGTAATACAAAACTTCTGAGTCAATGAAAAAAAAACTTACAGTTCAACAGTTTTCTGAGGAAATGTATCAGAATTATTACATGTTGCACTGTAATTCCTTTTAATTAACTTCTATACAGACTCAGTCATTAATCTCACAAACATGTCTTGTTGCTTCCCAATCTGTTTAGGATTTTCAGGTTTAAGATGAATACATCTGACTAAAGCATATTTTTGCTGGTTTATTTGTTAGTATTGACTTCGTGCTGTACATCGCGAGAAGTCCAGTCTCACTGTTTGCTCAGCTGTTCTCTATGTAGGACTAGGCAATATTAATTCAAATGTAGGAACATATTTCTACATGCAGTATATGATTATATTTCCCAGAATGACACATAATGGCAATATTGTAAATGTATGTAAAATCACATAAGATAATCTAAATGATGCTCAAAGCAAAGAACTCTAATTAATCTAAAACCTACATTTTTAGTTACAATTTTCTAGAAATCATTCATTTTGACAACAAATGTTTGCAACACGATTTGATCCCATCATCATGATACAAATACAAAGTAAATGATAACATTTAATTATCTCTATGTAAAGTGCATACTTTCTGATCATCTGAAATCTTCTAATAGATGACCTTTGCAGTATAACTCAGACTGCAACACACCTTTTCATTCAGCTGGTCTTAGTTCAGTTAATGTCTTCTTTTTTTTACCACTGGAACCACACAGATTGATGATGTTCTATGACAAAGTGTCCCCCTCTGCCCTCTATCTCTCCAGTTCAGAGGCTCCACAGATCAGCAGACTGTTTGCTCTCTCACAGCATTTCTGATGACATCACCAAGACTCATTTTGTCTGTCTAATAAAGTGCCTGGCATCAACAGAATGAACACAGCATTCTCTCTTATGCAATGGATTCCCCCGAACTCACCAAACCTCCATAATGACCAAGTCTCTCAGTCCATGGCTGTGGTTGATGTTTGGCTTGCACTGTTGCTGATGTTTCCCCATCCTCCTGCTCGCTCCTTTCAAGTCCACCCAAATGACAAAGTGAAAACAGCAACAAAAACACAAACAAAAACCTCCCCCAAGCTCATGCACGCACAGCCAAACCTGACATTCTAATTAGTTTTAAAAGTAATTGCTCGAAATGATTAGTTGAGTTGGGCCACTTTCCCCTGTTACCTCTGAATTGGAAATATAATTGCGGTGGACAGTAATTGGCCAGCCATAGACTGTTGGTTATTGTAGTCTGTTGTGACCGGCTGCATCATTACCAAGGCTTGGACGCGGTTCAGCTTTTGAACTACAGTGACCGAAGAAGAACACAAACGCACGCAATGCTCTGCTTCCCAATGCCAGCTTGGGCCCATTCCCCCGCTCCAAGGATCTAAGTTGTTTTCCATCCTGACCTCTCTTTTTTCTTTCTTTTCTTTTCTCTTCTCCCTTTCTTTGCCCCTGCCCTCCTCTACCTTAGGGACTGCTTGTTGAGAGAAAGGGAAGCTGCGAGCACTAATAGAGGAGAATCTTCTAGAATCTGCTAGAAAATAGGGGAGCATTGAGAGAGATTGTACAGGAATAAGAGAAGGGACTCAGGTTGAGAGCAAAGCGTCATCAGATTTAGCAGGACAGTAAGTTTGCTTCATGCTTTCAGCATTTCTCATACCAATCGATCCCTAATTCGACGTATAGCACAGAAAGTCAGGATGTAACTCTTCGAATCATCCACGTGGTAGGCCTACATACTCATGCATGCCTTATGATAACTGACATGACTAATTGACTGTGTCTTTTGTTTGCATATCTACACGTGTGTCACTGTCTGTGTTTGTGTGTGCTTCTTTGTGTTTGCCCTCTCTGTTATTGCTTGCATCAGTCTGCGTCTGTTTATGTTTGTTGTGCAGAGTTTCCTTTGCTAAATTGTCTGGAAGCCGAACAGGCCCCATCAGTAAACCAGGCAGAAAGGGCTGCGTATCCCGCTACAGGATCCAGGACATGCTGGCGGGACCACACACACACACACACACACACACACACACACACACACACACACACACACACACACACACACACACACACAAACACACACAGTCTAACTAAATCTCTCTC
>JAVQJF010037260.1:0-16736 GCA_036023855.1 Gadopsis marmoratus
TACCAGACGCGCTTCCATGTCGTGGTAGAACGTGACATCGGTGACGGTGAAAATACTGGTATACCGCCCACCCCTAACCACCGGCAGATAGAAGAAGTGGCTGATATCAAGAAATCCTACCAGTGGCTGGAAAAGGCTGGACTGAAAGACAGCAGAGAGGCACTAATCATGGCAGCACAGGAACAGGCTCTGAGCACAAGATAAGAGGCCGGGTTCTACCACACCAGGCAGGACCCCAGGTGCAGACTGTGCAAAGGTGCCCCTGAAACAATCCAGCACATAACGACGTGGTGTAAGATGCTACCAGACAGGGCAGACATGGAACAGCATAACCAAGAGGCTGGCAGAGTGTACAGGAACATCTGTGCCAAGTCTGGGCTGGAAGTCCCAAGGTCACAATGGGACAAGGAAAGAAGAGCGAGAGAAGATGTGGAAAGTGAAGGCAACAGAGGTCCCCGTGGTAACCGGAACACTCGAATCCAGGAACAACATCCGAAATCTCTGTCCAGAGGAGTTCAGTCCTAGGAACAGCTAAGATGCTGCGCAGGACCCTGGAGCTCCCAGGCCTCTGGTAGAGGAGCGAGCTTGAAGGAGGAACAGACCGCCTGAAGGGGGGTTTCTTTTATTTATTTGTATATAATGAAACATTGTTAACCTGCCCTTAAACATTATCATTACACGATATCCTGAGGCCAAACCCACTATAAGCTCAAACTGTAATAACATTTTCTTTGGATTATCTGTTGATGTTTTAGCTGTTTTAGCTAATGCTCATGCTAACTAGCCCATATCTTCTTCTAGGTGGTGTGTCAAAATGTGTGGTATTGTGTTGAAAGGGAGGAAATGCCCCATAAATTCTCAAATAAAAGGTGGTATTGTGATGATGGATGATTCATGGCCTGTCACTAATACAGCCGGGGTGAAAACTTTGAGGAGGGGTGGAATTATTAGTTCACTTGGTAAATTCAGCATAATGTACATTTCCATCACACTCACTAGTATGCTGCTCAAAGTTAGTCTTTTTAACAGAAATCCTTTTTATGTGCCCTAAATATTACAATTTGAAACATCTGAGCAGGAAGTTTTGTTTCATTGACAGCAGCTTAACAATGGTCAGTAAAGTGGAAGCGACTGAAAACAGTGTCTGTGTTAGAAAAGAGGAAGTGGTCAGTATGACGTGACTCTGTTGGAAGTAGTGCTGTGGAAATGTACATTATACCCAATTCGAGACGACAGGTAAACATGGAGGAAGTGCTGCGTTACGGGAGCAGACTAAATATGACAAAATATTCTTACAGAAGAGGGGAAATTATAAATACCAACCTGTCTTTAATATATATTAAGCCAGCGTCTAATAAAGGCCTGGTTCTTTTGACATTTTGGAGATTTTATTTGAGAATTTCTGGTACTAGAAAGCAAGCAGCCGGATGTGTTTTTAATAGTTTTTGGACAACAATGGAGCTCTGTGGCACAGAGGAGGAAGATATATCAGGCTGCGACACACACACACACACACACACACACACACACGCACACACACACACACACTTTAAGAAAATAAATGTTACCAACTTTTATGAGTCAGTTAACTACTATGCTAGATTATAGACGTTTTATAGAGAGAAGCAAAACTCTGTTATTTATGTAAAAGCATGGCGATTCTGAAATGTTTTCTAAATGAGCAGTGACAGAAGAGAAGCCACTAGCACATTTGATAATTATCATTTATCAAGTAGGAAAACATCTGTAGGATTTTAATGACGTGCTGAACATGTGATGCATTTTATTTGACATTTTCTGGACTAAATAATGCATAAATGTGAATGAGAGTAACCATCGGTTGCGGCCCTCTCATCGCTTCCCGTGCTGCTGCTGCTGCTGACCAACATGTCTTCTCTCATCAGTGTGCCACTCCCTTGAACTTTGTGGTGAGGTACAAACCTGACGAGCAGCCCCTGCTCACCCCTCACCATGACGCCTCCACATTCACAATTAACGTAGCTCTCAACCGCAAAGGCGTTGACTACCAGGTAAATGAGGAGCAGCAGCAGGTAGTAGAAGCTACAGGACGTGATGATGCAGGTGGTCCGCACTTCTCTCTCTGCTTCTCTGCTCCGTCTCTGGGAGTGAATGCTGGAGTGGGAACCGAGCTGATGCTTTTCTGTACTGAGCCGTAGCTGCGAGGGGTGGACATGTGACCACACACGAGCAGTTTCTATGCGAATGCTTGCATGACTCCTTTCTGTCTGTGTGTTTGCAGGCTCAGTTTGACTTGGCCTTTGTAGTTAGATATAAGCCAGATGAGCAGCCCTTTTTGAGACCGCACCATGACGCCTCTACATTCACTATAAACATTGCACTCAATCAAGGAGGCCTTGATTACCAGGTGAGTGTGTTTAGCGGTTGGTACAAATATGACATTCCCAACAGGTAGCTCGTCGATGCTACATCCTGAACAGAGAACCGTTAGGGAGCACCAAATGTTATTTACCCGACGTAATCCCATTACCAATGAAGCTGTTCATATTGGACAACACCTGGTTATTTGATGGGAAGTCCACCTTAAATCAGAATTTACATTGTGCTGTTGAAATGATTGTGGACACAAACAGGCAGCTATTTCCGTAAACTGGAGTAAGGCATCAAGTTGAATTAGTGAGTGATAAGATATTTCCACCTGCTCTGTATTGTATTTAAATAAGTAGTGAGACCGTTCTGAATCATGACTGTGTTTAAGAGTTTTCAGTTCATTCATTTAAAGTCACAATGTGCAGGTTTTGAGCTGATGTCTGACTTGGTGGCAGGATAATACTCTGTCAAAGAGAGACTGGTTCACGTTCACAAGTTAACATAGAAAAAAAAAGAAAACCTGCACAATATTACAGAAATACACAAGTCAGTCAGATAACATACGAGACATGATTTATTTTATGGGCCAGTAATTTCCCAACAATATCCTAGAAAGAATAATGTCATTTGGTACTAATTGTAGGGAAATGGAGCCAAGGAAAAACCAAGTAAAGTAAATATTCATTCCCTTTTCATTTATTATCTAAATCTTTATTGAAAATGTTAAATTTTGTGCATGTTCAGCTGACTTGCTGCTCACTGAATAAAATACTCTCTAGGTTTCACTAATTTAACAATGTATTATGTAGACTTCCTAGGAAATTATTAGGAATGTACAGAATCAGTAAATGTAATATGAATGAATGTAAATATAATAATTTTGTGTAGCCAAGACAACAAAGGAACACTTTACTGATTGAGAATATCCATTTTCACATGAACATGAGCGTAGCCCAAATGTTTTAATTTAGGCATGGTGCTGAAATAAGAATCACGTCATTGAACTTGGAATGTGCCATAATCATATTTCTGGCATGTACATCTACATCCATGGTGTTTCAAACTCTCCATTTGTGTCATGTCTGTGTTTGTGAGTCAGTCTTCTTTGCATGACACATGAAGCTGAAACTAGGAGCCTTGTTTTTATTGTTGCATCCATGTTGTTTCCCTGCATCCTCAATAAACTGGACTAAACACCCAGTTAGTCCACAGTATTATTGGTTTATGCTACAAGAAACAACTGCTAAATACAATTTTGATATAATTTGTGCAGCTGTTGTAGGAAAATGGAATCATTATCAGTATCATCCTCATTACACCTCAGGGAGCCCTTGTATCCTGCGTTCTCCATTTACTTATTCAATGTATTTTTTCTTTTTTGTGACCCCCATCTGTATCTCAAACAAGCACAAGTTTATTCTCATAGAAATGAACTGAAGCCAACAGGTGTTACTAGTAACATGAATGGTGGCTCTGTTCTGTTCAAGAGTCCTGGACCGTGTGATAATGTGAACCTGAAACTGAAGCAGCTAAACGGAATCCATCCATTTGATTATTTACATCTGTGACAATTCAAAATGTCTGGTGTGAAAAAAGACTATTGTTCTAAAGCATTGCAGAATAAACTGCCGGTAACCATAGCAACGGTGCTTAATGCTTTACACCAATAATTTCCAACCAGGGGTACTTTTACATCAAGGGTACTTAAACACCAGGGGATAGGTGGGAAGATCGACTCAACCCATCTGAAAATGTTCTGTTTGTTAGCTTAAAGTAATAAATGGTTGAAAACACCAGCTTCTGGTGGTAGTAGAAGTTGTAGTAATACAAACTGGAGTAAACCCACTTAGAGACGGAGAAAAACTGAGAAACAAATGCAGCGACAAAATCCACTTTTATACAATTCTATAATGCATCCAAATGAAATGAGTTCCGCACATTTGGAGCATGGTGTCGTTTATCCATTAACCTCGCACAGAGAGGTTAGAGCCACTGCTTTACAGCCTTTTCCCACTGCAGGAGCTTGACAACATGTCACCTGGAGATCGTTGGGAGGCTCTGATACGATGTTGTTCTTTGTGTTTCCGCTGTGTTTCACTGACCAGCACATTTCGGATGTCGGAACTTTAATAGCTCACATGTAGTTCCAAGAACTCGTCCCCGGAACCAGTGGCACAGGATGTTATGTTCTGTTAAGTTCCTGCAGTGGAAAAGGGACCTTTCTCACAAGTCAACTTGACTAACCTCGAGTTAAAATCGTTAAACGCACTTTTAAAAGGGGGGCTGATTTAAATGTGGACCAGGTGGTCCTTTGGCTGTCAGGTGATAATGTGTGTTGTGTTGTGACTGCAGGGTGGTGGATGCAGGTTCCTCCGTTACGACTGCTCCATTAAGGCTCCTCGTAAAGGCTGGGCCCTCATGCACCCGGGCCGCCTCACCCACTACCACGAAGGCCTGCCCACCACCGCCGGTGTCCGGTACATCGCCGTGTCCTTTGTGGATCCTTGAACTCCCAAAGGTGGCACACGTCACCGGCTACTCCAGACCAAACAGGACACACACCCTGCAGCATCACAGCTGCTTAGTGCCAATTGAACTGAAAATGTGTTGAGGAATATGCTCCATGAAATCATTCTGTCACCTGGTCAAGGTCCTGTTGTTGTGTTGTGTATAACTTATAGCAATATAGCAACGTGTTCCAGAAAAACTCAACAATGTGGAATTGAACATTTTTTGAGCAACATAATTGTCTTTGGCCACCCAGCTCTTGGAGGGATGGATGGTTGCTACAGTTTGAGTTAAGAAGCTACTGTCATCAACATGTAGAGTCACTGTTTGGTCTGGAGTGTGTGGAGGGTCGTGCCTTGTGCTGACTTCTCTCAGGAAATCACCAGGAGCTCAGCTTAAGATTTCTTTTTTAGATTTTGTGAAAAACCTTTGTTATTGCATTGAACTTCAGTGAGTTACACTAACTAGTTACACTAACTGTATCCAGAGCTGTTCTTTTCTCACTCCCTCTCCAAAGCCTGTTAAGACTTTTATTTATTTTTTTGTGTATTTTATTTGATAAAAAGCAACACTCCCAAAAAACTTTTTTTTTTAAAACTTGCAATATAACTGCTCTTTGTGAGATTTCATATTGGAATCAGAGCTCACTGATGTTGGTCAGCGGAGTTTATAAAGTGTAACATAATCACTGCGCTCTCAATAAAACAGTGAACCCAACTGAAGTGTGTCCTAACTGTGATTTAACTAGCTACAGTATTTACAGCCAGGTCCATAAGTATTTGGACAGTGACACAAGTTTTGTACTTTTGCCTCAGAACACCGTCCCAATGAATTTGAAACGAAGCAATCAAGATGTGATTGAAGAGTGGAAAAGGTGAAAAAGGCCGTCCTTGAAGTTTGTTTTATATGTGAGTTAAAGGACATATACCGATCAAAGATAACTCCAAGATTCCTCACGGTGGCGCTGGAGGCCAGGGCAATGCCATCTAGAGAAACTAAATCTTTAGATAATGTGTTTCGGAGGTGTTCAGGGCCAAGTGCAGTAACTTCAGTTTGTCTCAGTTTAACATCAGAGAATTGCAGGTCATCCAGGTTTTTATGTCCTTGAGGCTGCTGGAAGTTTAGTTAATTGGTTTCATCTGACTTGATTGACAAGTGTAATTGGGTGTCATCTACATAACGATTGAAATTTATTGTTCAAAACACCAGGAGGCATCACCGACACGATGAAGACACCACCACCTTATTTCTCTAGGTAACTGTTCGATGATCTTTAATAAAATATTCCATCTATATTTTTTTTCAGCTTAACAAGAAACAATTTACACTTTAAGACAAAAACAACATTGATTTTTGGTTTATTTGCTAAAGGGCACTCCAACTTCATCTTTCAAAGTCAGTGTCAACAGTGATGTGAGGTCTGACAATGACCTTGATGTGTTCATAGTATATCCTGTATCAACAAGCTCTTCGCTTTAATGGCTCCACTGTTCCATCAAATAGAAATATTTAGCATTTTAATTTCCTGAAATTTGTGAGTCCTGCTGGAACTTAAAGTTCAGAAAGTTTGTAATGACTGACTCACCTGTGAGTGGTGGACAAAAGTGTGGTTTCTAATAACTGAAACGGCGTTAAGAGACAAAGCACGTGAGCAGAGTTTGGTCATTATCAGTTACAATTTATTTCCTTTAGAATACATTAAAAAAGACGACTGGAGAAATGCGAGGATACATTTGTTTACAAAAGAATATTCCCCTTACAAATAACTGATCCTTTAGGAGTTTGCTTGCATTTCATAATTTCACTTTTTTTTTTTAAAAAGTGTATACCACACTGACCTTTTTTTTCTAAACTGTGTGCAAATAATACAACTTAAGCCAGTAGAATATCACAAAGTTAAAATAACATGCAACTGAATGAATACGAAGAGGAAAAAGAAGAGACGTAGACATCATGAGAGAACTGGCAGAGGGACATACAGGTCCACTCAGCGTTCCCCAATAAAAGCTGCTATTTAAATCATTTCCACAGCACTTCAGTACAACAGTCACTGCAGCTTCCCTTCTCAAACACAAACCGGTTTCATTCATGAATTATTTCAGTTTGCTTGTTTTATTGCTGTTAAAAGTTAACTGAAACTCAACACTTCCTGCAGATTTCTAACATTAAAAGCCTGCTGGTAACGAGAGGAGATTTGTTCTAAAATCTGCACCTGAAGCGTTGCGTTTCATTGATGGTAGCTCAAAAACACCCAAACTCAAGTGACTGAAAATAATCAGTAACATAGTTGATGTTAAATGGAGAGACTCGGACAGATACGACCACTTGTGTGCTGATGGGAAAAGTGCTGTGGAAATGTACATTTTACTGAATTTCTCAAGACAACAGGTAAACTCGGGTGACGTTTGCATCAACAGCAAATGAAAACAGGAGCGTCTTACTAAAATATGATGAAATACACTTTTAGAAATAAAGGCTGGTCTCTAATATAACCCTGCTTTACATAAAGGTCGGGTCCTTCTGTAGTCGAGTTAAAGTAACTGTCTAAAAGATAATACAACCGCGTCAAGCCTTTATTACCGGACTGTGTACAGTGTGTTAACAGTCCACACCAATTCAACCACACAGTTTTTCTGACTGCCGCATTCATTAACAAGCTCGTATAAAACACTCAAATAAGATTGGTCTCATTACCGTCATGTATTGATGTATAATAATCAGACTCCCAGCTGTGTCCGATACTACAGGTTCATAAAACAGAAAGTCCTCGTGAAGTTAGGTTGGTGTACGTGTCCACGGGGAGATACAGGAGAAAGGAAAAAACATACACAACGAAAGACAAGCACAGTCACACTGCAAGCCATGGAAGTCTTCCAATAGTTAGTTAGACAGGCACACGTGTGTGGATGCACTGACCCCCTGATCTCTTCAGATGCTGGTCTCAGCCACAAACCACAGAAATCTGGTTTAGGATAGAGGAGACCCTTACTGACCCTACATACCCTCCCACACTCTTAAAAGTATGAGTGAGAGAGACGTCCCCTTCTCTTCACATTCTTGTTTGATTTCAGGTCTAATGAATGCTAAAAATTACAGTATCTTTATGTGAAAGGACTTAAATGTATATACTCCCTGTCCCCCCCCTTTGGCCTGGTTTCACTTCCCTCCCTGTAACGCCCCATTCAACTGGTGACAAAGCCAGGAGGGGTGGTATTCTTGGCCCGTATTGTTTCCCCCTTCCCTCCCAATCCTGCCCAACACTCTATAGCAGAAGGCAGCCGCCCTTCTTGCCTCGTCTCTTGGCCTGCAGCGCCGCCCTGGTGGCCATCTCAAACACCTCCCTCACGCCATCCTTCGTCTTGGCTGAGCACTCCAGGTAGCCAAAGGCATTGATCCGGTTAGCCATGTCCCTGGCCTCGTCGGACTTCACTGGTTCCTGTTTGGAAAGTCAGAAATCATGTCAACTCATTGAAAACACACCAGAATAATTACAATGTGTAACGTTTTGTAAAACATTTGGAAGACATTGCATGTTCACTCCATCAATGGTCAAGCTGTAGAATCACTGTACAGTATGATCTCTACGCTGATGACTTTAAAAACAGTCACCATACTATTTTCATATTAGTTACAATATTAGAGTAATGTAATATTCCCTGGGAATCAAACTAATACTATATGAAGGCTTCAAAACAAAGATGGCCATTTAGATGTTTTTAGTCTGACAAAGCAGTTGTTCTAGTAGATGATCCTCCTTTAACAGTAGCATGACTGCATGAGCTCCTGGCCTCACTCACCTGTTTCATCTTAGCCAACTCTCGGCGTGTGTGCTCATCATTTCGCAGGTCTTTCTTGTTGCCCACGAGAATAATGGGCACGTTGGGACAGAAGTGTTTCACCTCAGGAGTCCACTTCTCCGGTATATTCTCTGCATCAGGCACAAGGTGCACATGTTGGACACGGAGCAGAAGCAAACACAACACTTGTCAAAAACAACAGTGACAAAGAGGAAATCTCACCCAGACTGTCAGGGCTGTCGATGGAGAAGCACATAAGGATGACGTCAGTGTCTGGATAGGAGAGAGGCCTCAGGCGGTCGTAGTCCTCCTGACCTGCTGTGTCCCAAAGAGCCAGCTCCACCTACAACAGGACAGGATTAATTCACTAGCAAGGATGCCACTACGTACACACATCAGTACACCTTTACCAGGATTCAATGTGGTGCACTCAGAGGCCGTACGGACTCTGAATTCTGTCGCTGGTTTATTCACTCCATTTTGACATTTTGGGGCGGAGCGAGTAACGACAGACACCCCTCTAAGATATGCAAACACACATGGGAAATTCAAGTTGAAGACTGTAAGATGATTGTAGACCTGTAGTTGTAAAAAACATTATTGAAGCACAAGTTATATCAACAGGAAGGACACATAAGAGCTATGATAAAGATAAGTAACAAAAGATTTAGAAACCCTGTCGCCATTAATAATATAGACAATATACTTTGAAACAAACCCAAATGTTTAGAGCCACATGATTTCTCGCTCCATCCTATGTTAATGGATGACTGTAAAAAACACACAGAACTGACAGTCATTGTAACAGCTTACCTGTTTACCATCCACCTCGATGTCGGCCACATAGTTTTCAAACACTGTGGGAACATAAACCTCCGGGAACTGATCCTTGCTGAACACTATGAGGAGACAGGTCTTGCCACAGGCTCCATCACCAACTATCACCAGTTTCTTTCTGATTGCAGCCATCTGAGAGAACGACCACAGAGCACAGACATTCACCAGTGTGCAACATCACAGTGAAAACGTTTAACCAGAGCATAAAGATATTTTGTTCTTGGAGAGCTACATGCTCACTAATCACATGCTCATAAAAACGTGCGTATTACAGCAGCAATGTGTCGTCAGAATTTACATTTGGAAAGGTTAAGCAACCAATCGGTGTAAACTACAAGTCCCAGCTCTGCTGTTTCCTGTCTTCTCAGGTACTTCACTGCATCACTACAACCACCCAACTTCTATACAGACGTTATTACCCTGTTCAGTTTACATTGTTACATCCAATAGTCAATACCATGAATACAACACACGAGAATAAACCACCATGGAACACGATAACTGACAGGATCATTCTTAATCCTTCACTGAAAAAGAAAGGTAACTTGGATGCGTTTTTAAAACCAACATTAATCTAATGGTAATTAATGTATGTTCATGAGAAGTCAAACTAGGCTTTTGGTGTCGCCATTTTAAATTTCTTCCCCAAAAGCAGGTGACTGTAAACTCAGAATGCATTTCTTCACCATTTACTGGTTTAAGCTTCTAAGTTGGGCCAAAAATAAAACTGAGTCAACTCAAATATAGATTTTTAGTGCATGGATCCAATTATTCACAGTCAGTTATTCTTTCTATTAGCACCTGTATGAAGTACAGAGACTGATCTGGGGTCACGCTGCACACTCAGACACACTCGTGGCAAAGACAATAGTTGCTGTGACACTGATACAGAGTTTAAGCTCTTTGGCTAAATGACGCATTTGGAGAATTTGGCAAGTTTACGTTGCATTATAACTTCACTTCCTCACTTCCTCACCCATTAACTCTCATTTAAAGAGCTGCTGTGTCTGTCAACGTAACACCTGGTGAAATGCCTGACGTTACACATAACGTGCCATCCCATCGTTTACATTAATACTCTTATTTTGGTCACTGAATCTAAGCTAACTTGTAGCTAGCAGCAGTTTCCATCTACGGAAGCTAACTGTTAGCTTGCTAACTTTGCTTAGTTTCTCGGCCTCTTGTCCAGCTGGACACAAGACATTTTGACTTCGCAACATGCTGCTCGATTCTAGCAGCTTCCCCGACACACAAAACAACTAAGCAGAGATTTTGAGTCGTCACTTAAATGTAATGTTACCGTTTTGTTAGAGATACTCGCCTTTCTTTAGTTTTCCTGTCGGACCCAGCAGTCCCGCCCCCGACAAAGCCCGCATTACATACTTTCAGCCAATGGGAAACGGCAAAATCATGAGTGACGAGGATCTTGACCAACCAATATAGTACATCTCGCCCAGACTTGTTTTACCATAGATGAAGGCGTGATCACGCTTTGCCCTGGGTGCTGCCTCCCAGGGAGGCTTCGCCAAGGCCGCCCAAACTGCTTTACATCTTCTTCCTTATTTCCCAGGTTCCCTGTGAACACTGTAAGAAAAGTGCATAGTGATCAAAGGCAAGTGGCAGGCAGACTCTGCTCCTGAAGGATGCACTTCAGGTTTAAATTCAAATGGATGTCATCAAATTTCGTCAGGGTGTGAATATTGTTATATTTGAATTACATTGTCTAATAAAGATGATGAGTACTGTATTCAGTATTGTTCTCAAACAGCAGGTAACCAAATATTTCTGACTAGTTAAAGACCAGCAACTTGGTGCTTTCATTTTAACCCCATCTTAGAAAAAGATAGATTTAAGGCCATTATCTATCTATCTATCTATCTATCTATCTATCTATCTATCTATCTATCTAAATAAGTCCAAGCTGAGAAAGCCATCAGAGTTATTTTCCCAGGGAGAATGGAAGGACGCTGCCCCAGAGCCGACAGTGAGTATGGGCAGCTTCCCAGAGTCTCGGCCTCACGGTGAGGTTGGTTCTATCGGGCCTGTACAAAGACCAAAACCTAAACCTAAATACAAAGACAACACATCAATATCAACACTGTAACCTCACTCTCAGAGAGAGGAAATATGTGTATCATTAAAGGTATCCTATGGAGGTTTTTACAACTAGCAGCACTGTGGAGCAACGTTTTTTTGAGTGGGTGCCTGTTTTGATTGTTTTGATTGTAACCATTTGTGTAGGCTGGAAATGGTGGTCTCTCCAACACCTTTACCTCAGACTAGTGACCCCCGGAACACAAACAACATGGTTGTGTCCGAAATTACTGCTAACAAACTAATCCTGCAACACCTATGTACTGCAAATTACACTTTTGTATTTTGGACACTTTCTTAAATCACCATTATTTTGAGTCATCACAGGCCTATAATGTTGCATGATTATAATTTACATATCTAACAAAGACAAAGCTTTTCTTTATGAAGGCTACACTTTCATGCCACTATTTGAGGCTCTATTATTAATAAAAAATATAATTAATATATATTAATATAACACTTAGAAGTCAGACACTAAAATGAAATGGCAGAAAGTAGATAAATGGGCTGCAGACACTCTGCACACTGGGAGGAAGCTGCCTGGAAGGCTGAGTTCAGGGCCCAAATACCAAACACATAGGTGTAGTTGTACTTCCCCTTTTAAATATTGGATTTGTTCAATTTACTTCCCCTGTTGTATTTCACTGTTTGTGAACATGTTAGCACCATGGCTCCTGTACTTTGGTACAAATATCTCAACAACATCAGGATGGATTGTCATGAAATGTAGTTCACACATTCTTGGTCTACAGAGGATGAATACTGACTTTACTGATCCTCTGACTTTTTCTCTAGCGCCTCCAGCAGGTCAAAATGTTCATTTATCCAACACTTTGGTTTATGATCAAATAGCTGCTGAACTGATGACATTCCCATAGGATCAGCTGTAGATTGTGTTTACAGTTATCAAAACGTAGCATGCTAACACGCTAAACTAAAATGGTGAACATCTGCTAAACTTCACCATGTTAGCATTTTCATTGTGAGCATGTTAGCATTTAGCTCAAAGTACCAAAGTAATCATATAGTACAAATCTAAGCGAAGGAGTAGACACACACACAACCCTTCTTATTTTAAAATATTTATTTTTTCTGTCTTCCTCTCTGTGTCATTTTGTGTACGAAATATGAAAAAAATACATGTAAACATATTGAACTTTGTGTGGAAGTACTGGATCCTGAATGTATTACAGTAAAAGTATATTAAAAAAGAAAAACCCAAAGTACAGCCTCACAGAGCCGCTAACAGGGCTGTAGACTCTTAATCTTGTTAAGTAACGTGGTGCAGTATTTACTTTAATAACTGCTGTACAAAATAAATTAATGTGCAGACAAACTAGTGTCCAAAAAAAGAAAGTAAAACCACCATAATATATTAAATACTGCACATATTGACACCAGTCATTTCCTGTGTTTTGAATGCTATACATTTTCTCTTCAATTCAATTCAGTTTTATTTATATAGCACCATAGAGACCCAACATTTCCACCATGAGCAGCACCAGGAGACAGTGGCAAGGAAACGCTGCCTTTAACAGGCAGAAACCTCAAGCAGAACCAGAACCAGAACCAGGCTCTGCCTCTGCCTTGACCGGTTGGGTTGAGTGAGAGTGAGAGAGAGAGAGAGAGAGAGAGAGAGAGAGAGCGAGGGAGAGGGAAAGAGGGTGAGAGCAGTAGGAAAGAGAACACACAGCAGCACAGTACAGTTCCACATAGAGATGTAAAGTAATGGTACTGATGTTAACATTTATAAAAAAAATAGATTTAGCAATACAATAATAGCAATACCAATAACAAGAACAGTAACAATGACAGCAGCAACAGCTGTTGAGCAGAAGCAGCAGGCGCCTGCATCCACAGATCCAGACTCCACAGCTCCGGAGGCAGAAACACTCACAGACAGCAGCAGAAGGAGAGAGAGAGACAGAGGAGAGAAAGGGATGCAGTTGAGTTAGTAACAAGCATTACTAGCGAGGTGTACCTAATAAAGTGGCCGGAGAATGTGTATGTATAAGAAAAGGAGAAACTGCAGTTTTTATACACTGCATAGCACACACACACACACACACACACACACACACACACACACACACACAAAGCTACATTGCTAACTCAGCCTCTCTGTCCCACTGTAACCAGTCCACTCAGCCTTTGTCCCAGTTATAGCTCTGAAAAGGTTTGCTTTAGTGGAGAACAGAGGTTTTCTTCTGATGGTTTAACTCCACAGATTATGAACATTATGTTTTGGCTGCACTCAGTTCTATTTTCGAAGGCATGTTTCCTCTGAAATTGTGCATGAAGCTGGAGCCTCCCTTTAACCAGCCATCAAACATACACATCAGAAACCACAGACAATTACTGAGCTGCTCTGAGGAGGGAAGCGTCGCACGGAGAAACAGAGCAACTGGAAGCAGTAAGTCAACTAATCTCTGTATATGGATATGAGAGTAATCAAATTTAGTGACTGACTCAAGATCTTTGTCTTAATGTAGGAACGGTCACTGATTGTTGAAGGTAGTTAGGAGGAAGTGCAACAGTTAAACACAGTAGAATGTATTTAGATGTATTTAGACTTTGCAGAGGCAGAAAGGAGAAGTAAGGCACAGAGTCATAGGGAGTGAATCACAAAGAGTAAAGCAGAGCTGGACATCTGGTTAGGTTTGGTCCTGATCCTTCGTGTGGTGAGGTCTGCTGACATCTTTACCAGGGCGACTAGAGAAACAGAGAGAGAGAGGCCAAAACACATGTTGGAAAAAACCATTTTCAACCAACTACAAAGACATTGCAATACCAAATAGCAGTTTGGAAAAACTATTTCTCAAATGTATATCAATATTCAGAACACTATAGTTTAAACACACATCAGCTGTCCACAATTGACAAATTGAAATCCTTTGAAAATGCAGTAAAAGACACCCCAAATGAGTTTGGACAGTCCAATTACAATGGAAGTATCAGCTGATCTTAAAAATGGAAAGCCTTGTGGTATTGATGGTTTCAGGAAAGAAACGTTGAAACACAGTAACAGTCAACTTAAAATGGTTGTATTAAATTTGGTATTAAAAACGAGCATGTATCCTTTAAAAACATACCATTTAAATCCCAATTATTATACTGGTGCCTGCCAAAATTCTAATTTGGGGAAACTGTTTTGTAGCATATTAGATTCTGTCCTACCTTACTGAAAGCAACATACTAATTCATTCATTCGTTATCCAGACTGCTTATCCCGAAGGGTCACGGGGGGGCTGCAACCGATCCCAGCTGACATTTGGGCGAGAGGCAGGGAAACAGCCTGGACTGGTCGCCAGTCAGTCGCAGGGCAACATACTAAGTAAATCTCAAATTGGCATTAAATCCAAACACAGATTAACAGACCACATATTTACTCTCCATATTCTAATCCAAAAACATGCACATCAGAAAAATAAAACAAAATCTATAACAGATAAATGTTTTCTTGCTTTGTTGATTTCAGGAAAACCTTTGATTCAATTTGGCAAAATGGTTGTTTCTATCAGTTACTTCAGTATTGAAGGCCAAGAATATCACTCTGCCTCCCTCACATCTCTTTGGCCTGCGGCAGAGAACACACAGGCACGCAGTGATTACCTCACAGCCGAGGAGAGCGAGGATGGAAGAGGAGGGAGGGCAGAGTCAGGTCAGTCAGGGCTGCAACAGAAGGCAACAGAGGAGACCCTGCATCTGTCCTGCTCTCACGTTGCTCCCTCTCCTCTGTTTGGGGTGGAAGCAGCAGTGCAGACCGAATGCCAAAGGATTTCAATACTGAGAATTACACAGTCAGGTCCATGGGTTTTTGGACAGAGAGACCATTTTTGCAATTTTGCCTCTGTGCACCGTGACAGTGGATTTGAAATTAAGCAGTCAAGATGTGAGCGAAGCTTTAATTCAAGGGGTTTAACACAAATATCACATTAATCGTTTAGGAATTACAGCCATTTTTACACATAGTCCCCTATTTTCAGAGGCTCAGAAGTAATTGGACAACAAACAGCAGGGACCCAGCTGGCAGCCACACATGTCCACGCTGCAACACCACCTCCACCATGTCTGACAGGTGGTGCTTTGGATCATGTTCCAAAGTTCATCTCGGTTTCTTCTGTCCAAAGAATCTTGTTCCAGAATTCTCCAGGCTCCTTTATAGGTTTTCTGGCCTTTCTGTTCTTGAGTGTCACCAGAGGTTTGCACCTTGTGGTAAAGCCTCTGTATTTACATTGATGAAGGCGTCTCTTGATTGTAGACTCTGAGAATGACCCGCCTTCCTACCCGAGAGCCTTCTTAACTTTGCTAGATGTTGTGAAGGGGTTTTCCTTCACCAAGGAAAGAATTCTGCGATCATCCACTTTAGTTTTCTTCCGTGGTCTTCCAGGCCTTTTGGTGTCGCTGAGCTGGCCAGTGCATTCTCTCTTTTTAAGAATGCACCAAATAGTTGATGTGTCCACTCCTAAGGTTTCTGCTGTCTGTGTGACAGGTTGGTTCTGTTCTTTCAGCCTAATGTTGCCTCCTTCACCTCTTTGGACTGCATATTGAGATTTCCCATGAGCAGCTACCAAATACATATTCAACACTTGGAATCACCTCCAGACCTTTTATCTTCTTAATTTGTCATGAAATAAGGAACAGAACCTGGCCATGAAGCTGCTGTCAGTCAACTGTCCAATTACTTTTGAGCCTCTGAAAATGGGGGACTTTGTATAAAAATGGCTGTAATTCCTAAACAGTTAATGTGATATTTTTGTTCAACCCCTTGAATTAAAGCTGAAAGTCTTCAATCACATCTTGGTTGCTTCGTTTCTAATCCATTGTGATGGTGTAGAGAGGCAAAAGGACAAAGTGTGTGTGTGTGGATTTGAAATGAAGCAATCAGCTTTAATTCAAGGGGTTCGACAAAAATCACTAACTGTTTAGGAATTAGTCTTTTTATTTTTAACGTATTTGTATGTATATAATAGCGCTTTGGGAACCGAAAAGCGCTATAAGTAAGAGTCCATAATAGCTAAATAGGGACGGCTGTGGCTGAGAGGGTAGTGCGGTCGTCCATTAACCCCAGGGTTGGTGGTTCGATCCCAGCTCCTCCTGTCCACATGTTGAAGTGTCCCTGGGCAAGACACTGGACCCGAAGTTGGC
>JAVQJF010037280.1:0-12076 GCA_036023855.1 Gadopsis marmoratus
CAGACTTTCAGCCAAACTCTGCCTCTCAAACAAGAGCCTGTACATCAAGAACCGCGAGTCCAGTCTCCACAGCAACGGTATCGCTGGAAACATGACAATCTAGGCTACGTCTGAGTGTATGTCTGTAGTGGTATAAATGTGGATTTGACGTCGAGTTAGAAATTTTGAGAGGAAAGAGAAAAGTAGAGATTTTCTTCTTCAATTTTGAACAGGAAGTCGCTGGAGTTTCTGATAAATTAAGGCTCTCACAGCAAAAACTATGTGTCCAGTGATTGAAGTGGCCCGATCATCTGAAACTGGACGTATTTATCTACAAACTGATGGCAAAATGATCTCTGTGGAGTGAAACTTGGGGACGGGAAAAAATGCGCGACACCGTGTCCTCAAAGAGCTGAACATTTTGATAGTTGAACGGTTTCTGTAGCACAAAGTGTGCCGAAGGAGTGGAAGGCCAAAGAACGTACGGAAGAATAATAATAAAGAGCAGGATGCTGCTGAATCAGCATTCACACCGATAACTAATAGCTGGTATTATCTTTCATCCTCTTCCTCCACAGATGGCTGACCTGGTCTGGCATCTCCGCTGGTCTTCACGGTTTTGTCTTTAGCATTAAACCTGCACTCGCTCCATAGAATGCACCCGGCTGTGACACACTTTCACCGAACACATATTCAACCTACATTTGACCCGGTTCAGGCGCCCCGCGGGTTCAGAGCGGCCGCTCGACGTGTACTAGGCTCTGCCCCCCAAAGCTCACTGAGGAGAGCTGGTGGTTTAAAGTGATTAAAGGTGGTCGAGACAGAGATCTGGCTCTACATTTACACCGGCTGTGTAAAACTACGACGCCTGGGTGAACAGAGGTGGAACACTGTCATCGCACTCACGTCCTGTACGTCACGTCCCGTTTCTGTGTGACCCATTTCATTTTGAAGTGATGATTTGAAGTTGACTCTGTTCACCTGGCCTCCTGTGTCCCGTTCCCCCGATTAGTCTTGTGTATTAAAGTGCCGATTCTTTCTCTGCCTGCTGTCGGTTCATTACAGTTGTTACTCTATTTGTTTGTGGACTCTATGAGCCTGGTTGTCTTTGGGTACCGGGAGGGATCCTCATGTTTATCTCCCGACGCTTTAAATGTAGACGGGGCTGCTGCCGCAAGGAACTGTGGGACGGAAGTAAAGCACGGTCCGGTGTACCCTGTGCTAAAGGAAGCGTTGAAGCACCTTTCCTCAGCGGCTCTTCTCGTGGCTGCCGCTTCATATTTCTGCCAAAATAAATGGCTAAAGGGACTTCATCTGTTTCAATCCTGACACACAGCACACCTCTACATCATCTCTCAAGCATGTAGAGAGAGCAGAGTGTATATGGAGCGTGTCAGCTCTGGGGGGGGGGGGCGGGACAGCAGGATCAGCACCGTGGGAAGAGCTTATGCCGCCTTTCTCAATCTGCAAGAGGTGAACGGTTGATGCTCAAATGGGAGAGAGTGGCCTCCCGGAGGGTGCAGCACCTCTCGTCGCAGACACCCTCTGTATTTGGTGGTAATAACACAATGTGTGTGTCTGTGTGTCTGCAGGTCTCAGCCTGGTGGTCGGTCTGGTCTTGTACATCTCCAGCATTAACGACGAGGTGATGAACCGACCCAGGGAGCCAGAGCAGTTCTTCCACTACCGCTACGGCTGGTCCTTCGCCTTCGCCGCGTCCTCCTTCCTGCTTAAAGAGGTGATCGAACGAATGACGCGCGCGCCTCTCGCATGTGGTCGCGCGTGAGCGTCTGGGTGTAGCAGCACGCACACTAACGCACGCGAACAAGCACGCACACGCTGCAGCTAAACGCGCAGACGCACGCCGAGCAGTTCAGAGTGACACCGACATGCCGCGATGCTTAACATTTACTGACGCTACACACACACACACACACACGCACGCACACGCACACATTTAAAAAGTGCCTGCGTAGGAGCTCGTCATCCTGCCCGCATCAATATTCATAAATGTTAATAGCTTGGATTCTTGAGGGCAGCAGCTCTGTCGCAGCACAGCCTCATATGCATCAGAATATTCCTCACTCCTTCCTCCTCCAGCCTCGTCTCTCTTCCTCTCCATGTCCTCCACTTTCCTTCTTGTCTCGTCTTCTTTTTTTCCTTTTCATCTTCAGTCCCCTGCTGTCCCTTCCCCTCTCCCCCCTCTTCTTCTCTTATCTCCACCCTTCTCCTCTCGCCTTCTCTCCTTTCATCGTATCTCCTCTTTTTTTCTCTTCTTCTTCTCTTTTCTACTCCCCCACTTCATCATGTAGCATTCCTCCTCTTGTCCTCTACGTTTGTCTTCTCTGCTTTCATCTTTCCCTCTCTTTCCTTCGTGTGCTGTCTCTTCCGTCCTCTCCTATTCTCTTCCCTCTCGTTTCCTTTCTTCCCCCCTGCCCTCTCGTCTTCTCTTCCTCCTCTCTTTTGTTCCTGTTTGTCATCACTGTTCTTCTTCTAATCTGCATTGGAAAGTTTTGTCCCAATGATGATGTTGTGGATGAATAGTGAATGAGCTGTGAATGCTCTGCGGATGCCCGAGCGGCAACATGAATGTGTTGTTGATAATGGCTCATTCCTCCGAGGAGCGTCAAGCCTTTTTGTCAACTCCCTGCAAAAATTACTATGGATTTATTACACTTTTCTCCCTCCTGATGGCGGTGTCTTGCAGTTTAGGGAGGAGGCAGGTGCTGATTGTGATGTTTCATAAAAGCTCTTTTGCATCAGAGAGTTTGCTGAAAGGTCTGCAGCTCGCTTTGATTCCCTGTGGTAATACAGACGTTGAGTTTCCGTGGCTGGAAATAGACAGGAGTCTCTTCTCTTTCCCAGCAGACACTCTCAGTGCGGTTTGATGTGTTTATTTATCTGTCTAGTTTCATGGCTGCATCAGAATCGATGCAGCCAGAGCTACAAACAGCATTGGAGCCAAACAATGTATTTACTTTTAAAACATGTATAGCCTTTAACCATTTCAAGAAGATAATGGTTCCCAGTAAACTGTCAGTATGTGTGCGTACAGGAGTAATAAAATACAACAGGGATAAAGACGTAATAAAACTAGTAATAAAGTAATAAAACTAGAAAGCACCCACAAGAACCCGGACCTTCTCCAGGGCTTCTTAATCCTCTAGATGTATTTGCTTAGAAATGCTATAAACTTGAAGCCCCCGAGCTCAGATTTGAGGGGTGATTATCTCAGGCTCTAGAAAGTTCCTTCCAGAGTCACGCGTGACAACATACCGTTGTTTTCGCAGGCTGAGTAGTAAGTGATGAGAAAACTGAGCTTTATGTGCAAAACTGGCAGAGCAATTGATTTTATTCTGACCTACGGTGAAGTAGAAGTGTGCTGCAAGGTTTGTCAGTACACCATCACATCACTCTTAGGTGTGCTTGTCTATCAATCAAAACTTTATTTGTATAGCACCTTTAATACGGGGAAGTGCAGCTGAAAGTGCTTCACAGATGATGAGGTGATAAGACAGAACACGTGTAAACAACCATGTGTCTCTGTCGCAGGGTGCAGGAGTGATGTCCGTTTACCTCTTCATGAAGCGTTACGCTGAGGAGGAGCTGTACCGGCCTCATCCCGCCCTCTACCGCCCCCGCATGTCTGACTGCAGCGACTACAGTGGCCAGTTCCTCCACCCAGACTCCTGGCCGCCACCACAGCGGGGCCGCAGCGCCTCTGAGGTGTCCTCCGACATCTCCATCCAGCTCAACCAGACTCCACCTCCACAGCAGCCGCCCAAGGGGGGCAGCAGCTCCCAGCCGACGCCCTCTTCCTCTGGGCCTTCATCAGCGGCCAGCTACCAGCTCCAGCCGGCCTCCTCCTCCTCCACCTCCTCCTCTTACCCACACCCCCTCCACCTGGCCGCCACCTCCACCCTACCCAGAGCATCCCATGCCCACGCGCACGCCCACCCTCAGCCGCACCCCCACCCAAGCGGGCCCCCGCCCCAGTCCCTGCCCATGGCGGTGCCACCCTCAGCCGTGCCTCCTCCCCGCTATCACGCACACATGCGAATGAGCGCCTCGCCATGCTAGGCTACATATGCAGGGAAGGGGAGGGAAAACACAACTGGGGGGGGTGGGGGTGGGGGGGTAGATTGGCTTACAGCTCTTACACACACACACACTCACACTCACACACACACTCAAATCTTGTATCCTCAAAGTGTGTGGGAGGAGGGATGCAGCAGAGTGGATGAAGGAGGGAGGTTTAAGGAGATCAAAAAGAGGATAGAGGAGGAAAGAAAAGAGGGGAGGAGAGAGGCAGGTGGGCGGTGGGATGACTCACTGCTGATGCCGAGCCAGAGACGAAGACAGAGACGCTTGAACAAAACTTTCAACATGCTGGGAGGGAACATGGGAGGGGAGGAGTGAGGGATACGATGATTAGTAGCAACAAGATGCCTGTGGGGTTTCTGACGGGTACATTTATCATCAGGGCCGTGGTACACAGGCAACAGTGCGAAGCAGCACAGGAAACAGGAAGCTGAATCGTTTCCAAAATGCTGTCCATTCACAAAAAGTGCAAAAAGACCAATATACCTAGATGTAAACGTATTAGCCTTTCATTAAACACGGACTAAGGACTATCATCTTTTAGTAATTTCCTGTACATGGTTGGGAGGGTTGCTTTATTGTTACATCTTGATTGCTTTTAAATGTTGTTGAAACCACGAGAGCAACCAACATAACAGATATAAATCAGAAGTAGACTGCTGCTACGGTGGTATTATTTACGAAGGAGAGCACAGGTGGCTGATAAATAAGAACGACGTACAGTACAGGTGGCACAAACTACAATGGAACTACGCCACGACAAATGCTACGTGTGTGAAACATTGTCAGGCTGCTGTTTGCGACATGTTGACACTCTTTAATCGAGTTCTTTTCCGTAGCTGAGATTTATTCAGGATGCAAAGATGCGCTGAAGAAAAATATATAAAAGTTTAAATTCGGTTCTGCTCATACTGTTCAAAGTATGGCTGATGCATATATATATATATATATATGTTACTTCATGATGTATTCTGACAGGTCTGATTCTGATTGGTATTTGTAGCAGCAGTCACGTTGAATGCCTTAGCGAAACAGGTTCAGTTTTAAAGAACCTGGTCAGAAATGCTCCAATGATAACACCCGCCCCCCCCCAAGTATGACAAGTCAGTATAGATTTTAATAAATGGAATATGTTCAAATGTATGTATTTATTCATGCATTTGATTAATGCACAGAAAACAGGATTCACGTTAAATCATGAAATGCCTTTAAACTGAAGATATATCCAGATGTTTTTCTTAGATCATGTTTCTCCGCCATATTGTTAGTGTTTGACCCAGTAGTTGAATTAGTATCTGTAATTTTGTCCAATTGTCACTTTTATTTTGTAGCTTAAAACCTCCCAACCCTGTTCATGAGAAACTACACAGATCAGCCGTCACTCCGTGACCACTGACAGGTGAAGTGAAGAACATTGTTTATCTGGTTACCATGGCACCTGTCAGTGGGGGGGATATATGAGGCAGCAAGTGAACATTTTGTCCTCCAAGTTGATGTGTCGAAGCAGGAAAAATGGGCAGCGGAAGGATGTGAGCGACTTTGACAAGGAACCAAACTGTGGCGGCTGGACGACTGGGTCAGAGCATCTCCAGCGCTGCAGACTGATGGTCGTGGGGAGCGAAGTCTGGCCCGTGTGGTCCGATCCAGCAGAAGAGCTTCTGTAGCTCAAACTGCCGGAACAGTGATGCTGGTTCTGATAGAAAGGTGTCAGAACACACAGAGCATCGCAGCTTGTTGCACATGGGGACGCTCAGGGCGCCGTGCTGTCTGGACGTTACGGCTGATCGCTGTGTGTTTGAAAGGAAACAGGTAAAATGCTAATTTGAAAAAAACAAAATGTCTTATTGTTAATAATCAGTATTGCTTACGACTTTTGCCCATGTACCATGACCTACAAATTATACTATACCTACTATTATATACACAATCGGAGGTGATCTGTATATGCATTTTGATTTATACTTCAACTGTATAGAAATTATTGTCCCACCTCTTCCAACTTTCTCGCTGAAACAAACGTTACAAAAGCGTAATCCCGTACGTCTATCATGGGGTGTAAATACTACAGTGTGTTTTAGGTGTTTTAGCTATTGACTTTTCTAAGCTGTTTGTATTTCGAGAGGGACGCTTCGGTGATTAATGTTCAACATTTTGTGGAATGAATCCGAAGACGCAAACTGAGAGACTTTTTAAAAGTTCCGTGCGAGCTTCAGGAGGTTTCTGAGCACTGGTCAAACAGGGACTGTCTGTTTCCATGGCGATCGGCCACGGTACAATCAAAAATGGCTGCCTTAGAGTTTTTGACGCTGTTGCCATAGAAGTGAGAATTAAATCTAATGGTGTACGTAAGTAACTACTACACTACTTTTGGCAGTTACTAGAAATTTAACTAATTACGTTTTTAATAAAATAACGCAGTTCCGATTACTGACATTTAAATGGGCTCGCTACTTTGGTCTTGACAGCAGACAAGCGCAGCCCGTTCCCCAGATTTTCATGACAACAGTCGACATTATATTTCCATCCTCGAGATCAAGGACAAATACATAATGTTGACTTGTAGTCTATGTGCAGGTGGGAGAACGTTCTCCACATATTCTGAAGCACCTTGAAAAACAACACGCTTCTACAAAGCGAACCAAATACAAAGATGGATGAAATTGGGTTAATTAATTAATCCAATTAAAACTGTTTTCACGCCAACTTCCGTCATGTCGAGATTAATCCCATTTTTACTCTGAGGGATCATCTCCGAGTTCAAAAGAGTAAAGTTTATTGTTCTTTCTCTGAATGTGCTTCCTGAATTTACAGATTTCAAAGGGAGTCTAACTCGTGGTTTTACGTAAAGATCAGAAGGTTTACATAAAGAACACTTGCTACTGGCACTTTGATGAACACGAGTTTACATGGGGAGCAAACTGTAAAATGTACCGCCTGTTTTAATCTATTATTAATGATACTAGCTCAGCTGCCATTGATTGAAGAAAGATTTTATAGCTTGTCACACACTTATTTCGGGTCCTGACCATATACATGCTACTCCCCAGACTGAAAAAAAAAAAGAATTGTTTTTTACCAGAAGCTTAAAATGACCTATCTTTCCGTTTCAAGTTTAAGTCATGTGACAATTTCATAGCGCAGAAAAACGTTCCAGGGAGGATGTTAAGAGGTGTGCAGAGTGTTTGACTTCGACACCAGAGACCAGAGTTTGTGCGGTCGCTTTCTTTTCCTAAACGTAACTGAAGTTAGTCAAGGTCCACTTACTCGCTTGTCCTGGAGCTGTCGACCGCGTCACATGGCTCTCATTAGCAGATTAAGTTTAGGTTCCACGGCACTGAGGTTAAAAGGTCATACTTGACCTTGAAAATGGCCGTTGGACAAAACAATCAGGGTTGACATTGACATTTCGTTGCAAACAGACAAAAACACATTGACAACAGCGGATTTTCAGTTTGACTCCCATTGAAGTTCTCACGTTGCACAGTGACGTAAAGTGACAAACGTAAAGATTGCTTGTTTTTGTAGCATATTAACAATGGTGCCCAGCGCAGGGCGCGTGGTTTGTAGCCATTTTTGACCTACGGGGGGGAAAAAGAGTTAAGCTTACAGCCTGTGTTACTGTTAAAGGAAAACAGTGTAGCAAATTAAACTGCAGTGTTAGCATCTTATATGAATATTTGCTATGTGGAAATTAAATAGGAAATCATTTATGAATCGTTTAGTAGCCGAGTATGAGAGCTTTTTGCTGATGTTTTGAGACGTTTATTTTAATCGCCAAAGCTGAGCTTTCATGCCGTGTAGTGAGCACACATGAACACACACACGCACAGGGATATATTTATGTAGCTGACTTCTGCGGAGTTTTCCTTCTTTTTCCTGATACAAATAAATCGGAAGCAACAGTGCTGCTTGTGAAGACATCACAGCAGAGCAGCAGTTCTCTGGTGCAGTGTGTTTAATTCCTTTTTTTTTTTCAATGCAGACATTTCCTCAAACTGTGATTAAGGTGTAAATATTCACACTGAACACGCTGTATGCAGTCTACCCAAGGCCTGTTTACATTGTTAAAAAGGTAGAGAGGTTTACATGGTCAAACACACTGTCTGGCCCAAAAGAAAATGTCACCAGCTGGATTTAACTAAGCTAATAGGTGAGAGCCTCCCATTGGATAATTACTGCAGGGTGATGATGTTTCAGCTGGCAACAAGTTATTTAACCCTAACTGACGCAGCGACAAGCTTCTCATTTCTTAAACAACCATGTGGAAAGACACGTCCCGTGGTCGTGGAAACGATGTGAATCCGTTTCAGAAGGGTCAAATTATTGGCTGCATCAAGCAAACAAAACATCAAAACAGGGGATTTCTGAAACTACTAAAATTGGGTTAAGAGCCGTCCAATGCATTATTAAAAACTGGAAGGAGAGTCCAGATTGACCCTGTTCCAGAGTGATGGGTGCATCAGAGTAAGAAGAGAGGCAGATGAAGTGATGCTCCCATCAGGCCTAGTGCCGACTGTACCAGCCTGTGGGGGCAGTGCTGTGATCTGGGGTTGCTGCAGCTGGTCAAGTCCAAGTTCAGCAACGTTATGTGGCCAAAGAATGAAGTCATCCGACTTATATTGGCATATTCTAAGATGACAATGCCAGGATTCATCAGGCTCAGATTGTGAAAGAGTGGTTCAGGGAGCATGAGGCATCATTTTCACAACATGGATCGGCCTCTGCAGAGTCCAGACCTTATACCCCATTGAGAATCTTTGGGATGTGCTGCAGAAGACTTTGCGCAGTGGTCCGACTCTCCCATCATCAATACAAGATGTTGGTGAAAAATTAATGCAACTGCGGAAATAAATGTTGTGACATTGCAGAAGCTTATGGAAACAATGCCTCAGCGAATGCGTGCTGTAATCAAAGCTGAGGGCGGTCCAACCAAATACTAGCGTGTGACATTGTTTTTGGCCGGGCAGTGTATCTTCTGAGTCTGACGTTTCACTGAGTCAACACCTGTCCAACACCGACCATATAATTCATGTGAGTTTAGCACAGTTTGTTTTCATCATTCCTGCAATTTATGCTATTTGCAGGAGTGTGGTTTTTATCTGCCAGCATTGTTTAAAACCAATAAAGCTTGCCTGGTTCCAGCCTCCTATTTGCTTTTTTTATTTAATCATCATTTTAATCATATTATTTAATCTTATTGGCTCATTGAACACACTTGGTTCAGTGCTAACTCTGTTAGTGCAAATTAAAAATAAATAGGGGGGGAGAAATTCAATAAAGTCATGTCTAATGTTATACGCCCACGGCCTTGGCTGTAAAGGCCTCTACGCACCAGGAGCGACTTTTTTCCGTACGATTAACTCGCACGTCGAAATCCTTTTTTTGGAATGGTTGTTTTTGTCCTGAGTACATTCACACAACACGCAAATATGACACGGAGCGAGAACGGATCAATTTTTCTGAGCGAATAAAGGCACCAACCAATCACGTTGTGCAGAATGGACAGCTCATGACTCCTAATGACGAAGGCGGAATCAACCTATCACGAATTCGCCTCGCTGCTGGTATGAATAGACGTTTAGGTGCCTTATTTTCCTTTCAGAAACACTTTGTTTTGTTTGTATTCAAGCTCGAGCGCTCAGAGAAATACATTAATTCATTAGAGACTTCAGATTGATATATATTTTGTGTTGTATTGTTAGTAATTTCACTTACCTTCTGAGGACATGGAATGTGTTTCAAACGCAGTAAGGCCGAGCAAAAAAACCCTACAAACTACACCATGAGTCACAAATTGATTATTTCCAAAACATATTTGCATGTGTTAAGACCAGCACTTATGTAACAATCGCCGGCCTGAAATGAAATGCATTATGGTGCATTATTAAAGCGTGAGTCAGCCTTTGCATAACACATTTGCTTACTAAATAACAACGTTTTCAGGTTGGATGTTTGGGGATTAATTAAGTGATACTGAATAATTATAATCTTAATTACAAAACGCACCACAGCACTATCGTTTATGTGTAAGAGGAGAGTGATTTATCTGCAGGTGATGGACATGTCGCTGATGGCGGCCTGTTATCTGATCCTTGTTTCTCTGGTTATTAGTTTGCAAACTTTTATCGAGTAAAAGAAGATGGTAGCTTTGGATATCAGGGAAATGAGCGTCAGTAGACGTCCTGTATATATCTGGGCTGACACTATAAGATGACGTCGGGAAAAGGAACGTGTCCAATAACTACGGAGGACTGAAGGACTGAGTTCACGTGAATTTCTTTTCTCTACTTTTTCTTGTTAAAGCAAATCATTTCTAAACAACTTAATGTTTCAAAAAGGGGTTGATGTTCTTGCTGCATTTCAACACAAAAACCAAGCTTTAACGCATTCATAAATTTAGCTTTGCAAAGGTAGTAAAGGGATTTTATATTTGTGAGGAAATGTGAATTTAAAAACAACGTGTTCACAGTGAAATCCCGCAGGGTACGTCACGAAAGGCGGCGCAGGTGTTTCCAGGTCAGAAGAATCGTTTTTCTTGCCTGGCGAACGAGATGCAGCAAATCTGTCGAAGGTTTGAGTGAGATGTCAATCAGGTGTGTTTCCTTCACACCTAGATGTTCCAGAGAAAAAGTCCAATCAGCCCAAATAACACAGCGCACCTGTGTCGATGCACCGTGGGTATTCGGGGGGGGGGGTTTACGATCCAACAGAGCTGTTGTTAAAATTCTCTGGTCCCATTTTTATTTTGGACAACCTTATAAATGCCTTTCTGATTTTGTTTGCAAGTTCCTCTCGAACTCGATGTTACATGGGAATGACGTGACGCTGCTGAGCTCACAGCTGCACTTTTCATCCCAGCAGCAGGAACAGACTCGGCTCATCAGAGGAGGCATTTTCTGGAGACGGATCCCTATTTGGGCAGCTGGCCTGTCCCAGTTTAGGCAAGTTATTTAGAGGTGCTTGAACACCAGGGCAAACTTAGCCATAACGGAAATAGCTGCTTAAAACATTGTAGGCACCCTGATGAGCCAATAACGGTCAGCTGAAAAGGTCAAAGGGGTCACAGGTCACAGTTTAACTCACTAACGCTGGGAAGAGCATTTTATATAAACCCATGTGTTCCCATTGTCCCATTTACAGTTGACTCATATCTGGATTAAATCAAGTGCCAAAAATGCCAGAAGGTGACCTCGTGCAATAGCTAGCTAACATCCATCCACAAACTGACACAAACACATGGATGAAACGTTTTCATGAGCTACGAGCGAGACAAAAGCTCCATCATCCTTCGCTGGAGGGGAGTATGACGGCTAATTCCAGTGCAACGTCAGTCTAACTTTACATGCTAATCACCACAGGGCACACACCCTGCACAGAGGCTACTTCCACAAGCTGCTTTCTGATGTAGCGACACACGAGAGGAAAGAATTATTACCGTATTTCCTCAGATAGCAGCCGGGGCCTTTATTTACCTGAAGTGCAGAAGGTACCAGGCCTTTATTTGAAGCAGGCTTGTATTAGAGGCAGGCCTTTGTTTCTAATTCCCTCTGAGTGTAATTGGTTATATTTTAGTACGGAGGTTTTGATTCGCTCCCTTTTGCCCTGTTACAGTTACTGCATCACGCTGTTACTCAACACTTCCTGTATCAGTTTGAAATTAAAAGCCTTCTAGCATTTCAGTGGACAGAAACCCTTACCCTTCCTTTCTTAACAAGGCTTTTATTATTATTATCCCTATATGGGAGCCCAGCCTTTATTTATTAGTGTCGACTTTACTTATGTTACCTTATATATGCTTCCTCTGGGAAATATTATCAGAAGACACTCCATAAATTTCCACTGTTATGCAGATGATACCCAATTATACTTGTCAATCGAGCCAGGTGAAGCGAGTCAATTCATCAAACTTCAGGCAGCCTTAAGGACATAAAAACCTGGATGACCAGCAATTTTCTAATGCTCAACTCTGACAAAACTGAAGTTATTGTACTTGGCC
>JAVQJF010037295.1:0-28437 GCA_036023855.1 Gadopsis marmoratus
AGAATCACCAAATACCAGCTGCTACTGAAGGTAACATACGCCCACATTATCTTCCTGAATTACAAGAGACTCCATCACTCTCCCCATCACACGCAAATTAAGTGAAGATTTTAGAACCATCACACAATTTCAATAAAAATAATAAATAAATCCTGTCACGTGTAGTTTTGACTGTGTTGGAAAGGTTTTATGGAACCATCTCAGTCCACTCTCCAGCTCACCAGCACAGCTATGTTGTGCGTTTTAGTTTGCCTTTTTTTGTGACAGAAGTTGCTTAGAGCTACAGTACGGGTCCAGAAGTGGCCCAAAAATAAATCCGGCGAGAAACTCCATGTAACAATCTTTTATCTCGAGGTGATCATTGGTTTCTGTGGAAAAGCGAAGTCCACTCCCATCAGGTTCACTTGGACTTGGAAAGGAACACAGATCTTAAATTTCCACGTTGGTTCTTGGTGGGCTCCACAAGAAACTATGCTGTAAATATATCTAACTGAAATGTTAGTTTTAAGTGTCATCTTCCATAGAAGCTGTTCCTAAGTGCAAGCACAGAGGGACGGTGTGCCTGTCTGACATTCAGGGTAAAGTGATTGTACAGTGTCTCGAAGCGTTGACAGTTGCGGTCCTGTTTCTCCTCAGGACTTCCTGAAGTTCAGCTCCAAGGCAGGGATGGACTGTGAACAAATTGAGGTAAGAAAAAAAAAAGAGCACAACTTAATCTAAAGTGCTGAAATATCACAGTTTACCTGACGAACACAGGACTTGTGTAGATTTTTGAGTTGAAGCCGTTGCTTTTTGATGTGGTCGGATGTCTGTTGATGCTCTGTTAATGCCTAAGAGATGGACGCTCAGCTGACATGAACACATAACCAGGGATTTAAATCACTCTCTCTGGCTCTTACAGAAAGCAGTAGATTTGATGTCTCAGGTCCCTAAACTGTGTAACGACATGATGAATCTGGGTCGGCTGCAGGGATACGAGGTACGTTCACGTCCTGTTTGCAGCCAGCACTGCTGCATCCCAGAACACCCTCCACCGGCTGATTGCTGATGATACTTTGAAAGCAGCTGAATTAATTGTGTGGCCAAATCCAATGTCTCTGCAGGGTAAACTGACCTGTCAGGGCAAACTGCTGCAGCAGGAAACCTTCTTTGTAACGGAGCAGGACGCCGGCGTCCTGTCGCGCTCCAAAGAACGCCGAGTTTTCCTCTTCGAGCAGATCGTCATCTTCAGTGAGCTGCTCAGGAAAGGGTCGTCCACGCCCGGGTACCAGTTCAAGAAGAGCATCAAGGTCAGAGATGAAGGGGTTCTTTTTTTTTTTTCCTGAGGGCAAACACAAAACAGGGAGAGAAATCTATAAATTCTAGTTGCGCTCAAACCGCCCTCCCCCACAGGTGTCCTACCTGGGGCTGGAGGACAGCGCGGACAACGATCCCTGTAAGTTTGTCTTGTCGTGTCGCGGCTCGTCGGAACGTCTCACCCTGCAGGCCGCCAACGTCGACATCAAGCAGGTCTGGGTCAGACACATCCAGGAAGTCCTGGACGCTCAGAGCAACTTCCTGTCTGGTGAGAAAACACACACACACATTTCATGTGCACGAATTGTGCTAATTTTAGTTAATTTTTTACCAACATTATTCCACACATTTTGTCAGATCATACCAGTTGTTTTGCACGTTTCAGATGCTAAACTTCTGGGTTCAGATATCTGGTTACAGAAATGCGTTTTTTTTTTTGTTTGTTTGTTTTTTGAACTACATTTTGCACACGATCATAATATAACTTTGAGAAAAAACAAGACAATGTTCACTGTGACCTATTTTGAGCTAGTTCAGTCTCTGCAAGTACATCTTTAAAGAGCGCTGAAAGGAAATAAACAGTGGCTTCCCAGAAGGAAGGCAAATACATTTAAATCAGCAAAAAACACCGTGTTCTTTGGAAACAGGTCAACAGAAATGGAAAGTGTGTATAATGGAGGGAAAACATGCAAAGAAACGAGTCGGCAGACATGAAATGACACCACAAAAGAGGAATAAGCGTTTTCCATCTGTGTGCGTGTGCGGTTGCAGCTCTTCAGTCTCCCATTGAGTATCAGAAGGAGAAGAGTGGAGGAGGCGGCAGCTCCTCGCTGACCAGGAACCGCTCGTCCTCGGGAAACCGGCCCGCTGCGTCGTCTCACAGCCGCCCGTCCTCGGCGGTCGGGCTCTGTGACAAGGAGACGGAGAGAGGGAGGAGCCAGATGAAGGTGTCCACCTCCAACGGCGGTTCATCGTGTTTCGTCTCCCGGGTGAGTTCCTCTCGGCCTGGACACGTGATGGGAGCGGAGCTGGCTTGTTGGCTCATGCTGCTACGCACCTCAGGCTTCGTAGTATATTTGTGATTTCGCAGCAGATTTAAGAAGCAGAGTTTTTCAGGGTCTGGTTTTGAGACACGCAGTTCCTCCTCACGTTGGGACTGCAGACTGCAGCAGTTCGGGCAGGAAGCGCACCTTTTCCCTAAATGCTGTCTGTTACCTGTCCCCAAGAAACCAAGGTTAAAATCTGGGCTACTGCAGGTGTAGCAGCATGCTGTGCAGGTATCTCTTTCTGGCCTACTTTGACTGAAAACCTTTTGCTGTCTGCAGGAGGCTGGAGAGCTCTGCTGGAAAGCCTCGATCCTCGGCAAGGGAGAGGTGTTCCTAACAGCGAGACTTTGAGTGTTTTCGCGCGTTAAAAGGACGCCGTGCTGTCTGCTCCTGTCGCAAACTGGAGCGTGACTTTTTCTTTAAGATCTTTTGTAACAGTAGAGGTTTAGACTTTTGAATTTTAGGACTTCTTCTTTGGAAAAGCAACCCTGAACTGAATGCTCACGCTCTGATTGTCGTTGTTTGTCCTCCTCCTCCTCCTCCTCCTCCTCTTCCTCTTCCTCTTCAGGTCTGGGTCAGCTATAATGGCGTCACAGCCGGCAGGACGGCCTAACCCTAACCCACATAGACACACCTGAACCTTGTCCTCAATTGTCCTCATCCTCTCTTCCTCTGTCACTTCCTCTTTGTGTTTTTCTTTCTCCTCTTGTCTTCTCCGCCGTTCTCTTTTCACCATCCTTTCCTCTCCTCCCTCAGGACAGCGACGGCGGCTGTAACGGCGTCTCCTCCACCATGTTGGTCAGCCAGGACTACTCGGCGCTCAAGGAGAACGAGATCTGCGTGAGTCAGGGGGAGACGGTCCAAATCCTGGCCACCAATCAGCAGAACATGTACCTTGTTTACAGGCCAGCCAACAGCCAATCGCCTGCCGCAGAGGGCTGGGTGCCGGGACGCATCTTGGGCCCGCCCACAAAGTCCATAAAAGACTCTTCTTCTACTTCCTCCTTCCCAGTGGCGGTGGCCGATGCCAACAACATCAAGTAAGTCCCCCGACCCACCCAGCACTTCTTTACCTGCAGACAGACGCACTTCTGGTTGGGCTCGAAACCAAGCACTGAGATTGGATGAAAGAATTCAGGCGACGAAAGCTCTGTCTGCCCATTTTTGTTAGTTTTTTTTTTTTTTTATCCACTCCCATCCTAACTGCCTCTGCCCTTCCCTCCTAACTCCTCCTTCCCTCCTCCTCCCTTTAAGAAGGAACTCTTGGACCTCACAGGAGACCTTTTTTTTTTTTTTTTGGTATTTTAACTCCTGACTTTCTCCTGTTGCTCCTCGGAGGTAAAAGGTACAGAACTGGTCTCTTACTGTCCATCAAGCTGCCGCAGGGACAGTTTGATGTCTGAGCCATTGTCAGTTGACTGCTGTGTGGCAGCTACGTGAAAATGGATTTCAGGCTTGCAACCGAACTAAAACACAAACACACAGATAATGTTACATAATAGACTGGATGGAAAATCTTGTAACTTGTAGCTGACTCTGGAAAGCAGAGAGAGAAATCGATTGACTCATGTGGAGCTAAAACCGGACTCTTATTTCAGTTCCTAACACCCTGCTTTTTCTTTTTTTTTTTTTTTGTATATATATATATATTTCTTTTCTTTGACTGTTTGTTTTTGTAAAGAAAAAAAACTCACCTGGGGCTTTCAGGTGGACTCAGCCTCGTTCTCCGCAGTGGAGAAGACTTATTTTATTGTCTGTGGCAATCTATAAAGAAACTTGTGTTTATTCCTCCTGTTGTTGTTTTTCTGCCCTGTTAATTATTATTTTATTTACGGACAAAGTTGGATTTTTTTTCCTCCTTCATGTTGATTTTGTTTATTATGTCGGCAGTTCACTGTACAAAGTTAATTTTGTTTTTTCCACTGAGGCTCTAGAACATTCCTGTTTAAAAAAAAAACAACAAAAAAAACCAAAAAAAAAATCCCTTTTGCACTATTTAAGATAAAAAAAAAAATATGAACGAAGTCAGGCTGTGCAATACGTTGCATTTGATGGCAGCATTGTACTGTTGGTAGTCTAAGAATAATGATTTTAAATGTATTTTAAATATGTAAAATAAACCTTTTTGGACTTGAGCATGAGTTAGCAAAGCGACGTGAAGGGTGAAGTTGTTCTGCGTTAGGCTGAAGATGATTGACAGTTTGTAGTTTCTAATACCTGTAAATAAACTACAACAGCAAACGTGAAACTGAGCGCTCTGCCTGCTTCTGTGTGCTCTGTCATACCACTAGATGGAGTGTTTCTGTTTTAAAAAAACGAGAGATTTAGAAGTGGCTTTATGTAATTGTTAAGGTTATTGTTATCTCTGGAGGATCCCGGCAGTGACTAGATAAAGCAGGGTTTTATTTATTAAGAGTTTATGACTCTAAAGTCTAGAAAACATCCAACGGCACTGAAGGTTACAGAAGAGCAGCAGGTTTAAAATGATTGTCTGCACCTTTTCCCTGTTTGGTTAATTTCAGCTTTTTGTATTTGTTATTGTAGTGACTTTTTTTTATCGTTTTGTTTTGTTTCCGTTTTTACTAACCTCGACGGTTTGACACTCCACGGAAGGTACAAACTTTAAGTATAAATGCCGTAAACGGTGAGGGACGCAGAAGCGGCTGCTCTCTGGTTTAATGTTAGTTTTGCCAAAGAAAAAAATCATGTTGTATTTTGAAAGCACGGATGATATGAAACATTATTCTTTTCAAGTGTTCCTGAAAGTGTTAACCCGTAATAACTTCTTTGTTGTTGAACAGAAGTGATAAACGGCTTCCGAGTTTATCCACTGACCTGACAGAAGTGTTGTTGGCAAAGAGCGGGGTTAATATAATATGACTCTTAGACAAAGTGAAATGTACGGTGGCCCGGAACGAACCTGCAGTTATCGCGAGATCGCAAGTTAATTATTTAGTTTCCTCTTTTTAGCCGACTTGTATTGTTCATCAGACATCAGGTCTTTATGTCATGTCATTATGGGCCATGGCCTCAGACTGAGCTTCAGTCCAACACAGGCAGAAACAGCATCGTCTTTTTGTTGGAGAAAACATTCAGGTCAGTCCTTGTCTTTTGAGGTCTATGAGATAAATTGACCCGCTAACACGAGGAAACGGGCTTTATCTCGCGATAACGACGTAATTAACTCATGATCGCGATAACGACATTAAAAAAAAGAACTGCAAGCACAGCCGTTCTCGGCTTCCATGCAAATTAATTTTGCATGAACTGTTAAAGATTAATATGATCCAATGCAGACATTATCCTGAATAAATTAGTTTTTGCCATTCTCGTCATTGTTCATGTACAGCAGAAAGTGGGTCAAACATAAACTAATATAAATGAACAGTGTTCAGGAAACGCACGTGTGTTGGACTGCGGGTGCGATTCTTGACAAAGTTAACAGTGTTGTCTCTGGTTGTGTTAGAGGACGGTACAGTACACGTGTCTCGCACGCCGCTCTCTTCCAGTCTAACTTTATCTCTTCTGTCTCATTAAAGTCAGACCGGCGTCCTTCTGTCACCCCATTCTCCTTCTTCTCCTGTAGCTTTTTATATAATGGACCAAAAGAGTCTGGCTGCAGCTTCAGGCAGCAGCGACCCCATCAGGACCCTCTGCTACAGCACAGATATAAACTGTGGAGACCAGATGATTCAATGCAGCATGCAGGACGTCCGGGCGACTGTTGCAGTGAAGTGGCGCAGTTCCCCGCCTCTCTTTACGTCGGCGTTGGATCCAATATCTAGCACGATATACAATGGAGCTGCTCATTTTTATTTGAATGAGAGCCCATTTCTGCCTCTTAAGAAGAGAAATCTGCCACCACATCAAGTTATTTTTTCGTTAATTATGAAAAAGCTTCTTTTAGCGTCTCATTGCAAGAAACCTAAGAATTGTAAGATAGTCTTTCAAAATTAGGTGGAAAAACTAAGTATAATTTGTATAGTGTAGGTGTAAAGGAGAATTTGCTCATAAATGAGGACGTTCAGGTGGCAGAAATGGCCTTCCATAGTCTTGTAAGGCTAAAAACAAAAAGTATTAAATTGATTAATAACTGATCCTAACGGTACATGCCTGTGTAGCCTACTAGCCCACCATGACAGTTGTCTATATTCCCTTTGTGTATAAATGCAATGAAAGTGGGCCACAATAGAAATGAATGCACTATAATTACAGGTATTCATCTCATTAAACATGACATCGCGCTAAACTTACAGCAAGCCTCCCAGCCACCTGACGGCCACAGAGGGTTCTGAGAAAGTCCTGACCTGACAGCCATGCTGCCTCTGCAGCCAGACTAAGCTGGACACCTCTGAGCTTCCCTCTGATTGGCTGGTTGACGTTTCTCGTTCCTGTACCGCACAGGAAGTCTCTGTCGTGGAACACGCTGCGTGCCAGGAAGCGCGCTGAGGCTAAGGACCTGTCCTCGGTGGGGGTCAGAGGTCAGGAGAATGGCGGCTTCCGTAAGCCCAAAGACGCCACGCCCCCTCCCCCGCTCGCCTCCCCCGCCACCAGGGCGAAGGGCAAAGTGAGTAAAGCAGGCCGACGGCGCACCCTGGTGATGTCATGTGTGTGTGCCACAAAAAAAAAAAACACCTCACCTCCCCCCACTTGGTTTTTATTTTTCTTCTTAACCCGTGTGTGCGTGTGTGTGTGTGTGTGTGTGTGTGTGTGTGTGCAAACCTACGAACACACAGCAGCTGCTGTGTTTCTATTTGACTCCAGCAGTGGTTCTCAACCTGCGTCACACGTGAATTCAGACTCATTAAAAGCCACTTCTGTGTCTAGTATAGCTAATATCTGTTTCTTTGCCTGGTAAAATGGAGGCCACTTGTGGAACCGGTCCAGTGCTGCCTCACCGTGCACATGCCAGCCAGTCACAATAGCCTGCCAAGCTAGCCGGCACCGGGGCTTGATGGTCACTACTGTCGAGACGGGCAGCAATTATTTTCGCGCTGAAGCTCACAAAGAAGCGCGACACGAAAGCTCCGCGTGGAAGTCCACCACTTCGCAAAGTTGCAACTAAATGATTCCAGTGCAGAGCGTCGTGTTATCAAAAGGTTAAAGGAGATGGGGAGAGTTTCAACAAGGGCAGACGAACAACATTTCCACATGTAAAGAGATCAGATGGTTGAGAACCACTAAAGCAGAACACTGCGCGTTCAATTTTAACCTTTTGTTTTGTTTTATCCCAAACCCTCAAATGCACTGACTGGCAAATAAAGTCTGATTTCTTTTTTTGTGTGTGTGTTTTTGCGTTGTGGTTTATTTCCCCCTCCCTGTGCATGGGTAGAGGTAGAATTCAGCGGCTTATTGATTTAATTTTCCTTTTGTTTTTAATCTGCTGTGTTAACCAGTGTTTTCTATACCGGTCTAACATTGTGGAGCTCACCCAAAAGTTAAAGGTGTTTTGGTTCATATAACATCATCTGGCAACATAGAGTGGGTCGACGTTGAATGTCCACGTGATGGATTCTGTTTGAGCAGGTCTGCATTTCGACACGAAGGAGCTCTGCTACAGGTGCACATGGGTTAATTCTAAAGTTCATCGTGAAGAAAAACCGATTTCCCACCATAAATTACTGCTGCATGCACCTAAATGCACCACCTTTGCTTATCTGTACCACTTGCTTATTATTTCCTCCTCCTTATTTGCTTAGCAACTACCCAGCCTGCAAGGGGCTCTGTAGCACATGAGTTTACAGGACTATTATCCTTTAATGAGATGCTGAGAGGAATCTCTGGGTTTAATCAGTGTTCCTCTTTATTTGCATCAGCACAAATAAATGTAATAAGCTGAGAACATGGATCCTGCCTGCAGCAGAGGTGGGATGAACAAGAGCCAGACACCATGGCTGACCTGTAGGGCGACACACCTGTCAGTCAAGCAAACGCCCAGAAACCACACTTCTCCTTGTTGTGGAACAAGAATTTTATTTATTTTAAACTTAGAATGTGATGAGGGTTTTTTTTTTTTAACAGCCTAGATATGAGTTTGGGACTTTTTGTCTGAGTCAGCCTCTAGTGGCCATCAGGGGACTTGCAGTTTAAAGCATTGATTTCAGCACCGAGCAGCGGTTGATGGCTTCTTATTAAATCTCATGTGGGTGTAGGCCATTCATCCTAAGAGGGAAGGGAGCATAGAGGGGATGAGGTCACGTTGATGTAAGGCTAAGCAACTTAAGAACAACATGGCTGTCTCATGAAAAGTCCAAATCCAAAGCGGGTCTCAGGTGAGTATCAGCCCAACCAACAGGGTTCTGTGCAGAACAGAGAAGTTCCTTCTGATTCTGGAATTATCCTCCAGGACGTGTGAAACCCTCCACAGCAGGCGAGATTAAAGGAGTATTTTTCCCTTTGTTTTCTCTCTTTAGCCACAGAATAACAAAACACACATACTCCTAATATTCTCTTCATCCTCCTCAATTCCTTTTTCCACTTCTCTCGTTTCCTCTTTTTCTGAGGATTTTTATTCTTCTTTGCTCGTTTTTTTTTTTTTTTACACATCTGAATTTCTCACCTACCTTTTCTTCTTCCCCTGCCCTTTACTCCTCCCTTACCCCCCTACCTCCCTTTAAATCACACCTTACTCCCTTTTCTTCCGTTTTTCTACGCTCTACTTGTCTTCCTCCTCCATTCTCCACCAGGAGGTTCACACTTCGGATGAGTCGGACTGTGATGATGACCTTGACCCAAAGACGGGCATGGAGGTACGCGCGCACGCAGTGCTTTTTTGTTGAATTGAAACTTGGGACTTGATTGTGGAAACGTGTTGCGTTGCATCGACATTACAAAAACAGATTGTTTTGTCTTCAAAAATGTCTAAAACAAGTGGGAAATGGCAGAGAGAAAAATAGTTTTAAGGTCTTTTAACGAAGGATGAAAACAAGACCCACTCGTGCCACACCTGAGCATTAACTTTGACCTCATCTGTTTTCCAGCTTCTCAACCCAAACTTTATCCAGGAAGGTAAGAGACACGCGAAGTCATCTGAGTTGGCATATATCATCCAACACATAGTTCCAGCCAGTATGAAAACAATAAAAAAAAGAAGCTACATTTAAAAGTAAAGTCCTCAGTATCCTATCCTGAGCACAAAACTGACATTGGGTTGGCACCATGCCTGCTTGGTGAATTATGCCAGACTGACATTGACTGACACCAGGATCAGCTTGATTACACTGGTCTGATGCCCAACGCTGGCCTGCTAACTGGGCCCAAGGCCACATCCCCAATGATTAGCCGAACCTGGCAGCCATATAAGCCAAAAGCAGGATGACATTTAGTGCCAGAACACAGCCGACACCGTGCCAGAATCCGCTATGTTAAAACACACTGGCATGACGTGGTGGGAAAGAATGTTCACAAACCAGAGGGGCCACACTTTGCTTGCCAACCCCCTCCAGAGTCACATGGCTCAATGAAGAGTATTTGCGCACGTGCACAAGTGCAACATTTAAATTGCATAATAATCAATAATCAATTGCATTCAATTAAGTTACCAAAAGCCGTAAACTATAATTAGAAATTGGGCCCAGAGCTGAAGAGCCACTGTTGCTGTGATGCGTTTCCTGTGTGCAGTGGCTCCAGAGTTCCTCGTCCCGCTCTCGGATGTGGTGTGTGCATTCGGGGAGACTGTAGTCCTCTGCTGTAAAGTCTGTGGACGACCAAAGCCCTCCGCCACCCTGAAGGGCCCTGACCAGAACCCGTTAACCAGCAACAGCCGCTTCACCATAGACATCAGGTAACGCAGAGCGCACGTGTGCATATGTGTGTAATTCCCTTTGTTTTCTGCTATTGTCGCTCTTTTTCCTACACTGGGTTATATTTTGTCATTGCTCCTTTCCTGCCCGTCTTCTTTTCTTCTATTTCTTCTCTTCTCCCCCTCCCTCCTCTTTCTCATCTCTAATCCTTTCCTCCGTCCTCCCTGTCCACTCCTCCATCTATTTTCTCTCTTTTCCCCCCCGTCCACTCCTCCTCCTCCTCTCCAGGGATACAGGTGACATCTTGTTGAAGATCTGTAATCTGATGCCTCAGGATACCGGGATCTACACCTGCGTTGCTGTTAACGACCACGGCTCGGCCTCCTCCTCTGCCTCCATTAAAGTGCAAGGTAACACACCTGGACTAAAAGGAGCATTTCACCATTATAAACACCCTGGACGGCACTAGAAAGTTTATTAATGGTACAGCGAGATGTTGTTGAGATGTACCGTTGAGATGTTCATCAACAGTTTGAATCAACATTGAGCCTGAACAGCACTGTGTATGTTTTTTCTGTCTCCTGCAGGTATCCCAGCAGCCCCTGGGAGACCGGTGGCCCAGGAGGCCAACAGCACGGCGGTGATGATCCACTGGCCGCCTCCGGCTTCATCCGCTCACTGTGCTGTCAGCAGCTACACTGTGGAGTACAGACAGGAAGGTGTGTGTGTGTGTGGGAACAGGAACCAGCAATGGAATTTGAACGTGACGCGTGCTTTGTGAAACATGCAAACCCTTTCTCCTCCCTCTCCCTCAGACTCGTTGCTATGGCAGCAGGTGGCCAGCAGCAGAGAGGAGTGTGTTCAGATCGACGCGCTGATCCCCGGAGGTCACTATCAATTCAGAGTGCGAGCCTCTAACCGCTGGGGGGTCGGCCCGCCATCCGAGCCCTCAAATATGGTCACACTGCCCAGCGGCAGTAAGTCTGCGCACACACACAACAGATTTATTGGCTAATACAGAGAAAAAACATGTCTCTTTTTACTTGTGTCCTTTAGAAGTCTGTTGTGGTGCAAATTCTATTACACCACAGCAGGGAAGTGCAGGACAGAACAGATGTAGACAGGGTGGAACAAGAGAAAGGCTCATGTTAGGTTAGTGTTGAAAATGGAAAGCGGTTAATCCTTCAATCTCGCGCTCTTTCTCCGTCCAGGCTCTGGCTATGACGGAACAGGGATCCAGTGGAAAGAGAACTTTGAGTCGACCTTCTCTGAGATCTGTGAGATTGGAAGGTAAACTGTCGCGAATCGCTGACTGTGACAATAATGTCCCTCGCGGCCCAAACTTGACTTTTCAGCCCAGATGTGTTTGTCGCTCCCTCTTCTCACCAGGGGACGATTTTCAGTGGTGAGAAAATGTCTCAACAAGTCTACAAAGAAAGAGGTACGGCGCCCCCGCCAGGCTGACTTTGAAAGATTGATTTGAAGTGTTCAGGTGTTTCCTTTTTTTTAGTGATGTTCATATTCAAGAAGTTTTTTTCAGTTTAAAAACAATTATTTATTTTATTTTTAATCATATTAAGTTTTAATCAAATGTACTGGTTTAGATTGCAGTTTGGTGTTGTTTTGTGTTTTCAGGTGCACTTAAATGTTTAGTTTGTGTTACCAAAGTATTAGTGTTAATGTACAATAGGTTTTAGATAATTTGTGAGTTTTTTAAATCTATATACGTTTATTTTTTGTGCACTTCAGGTGTAATAAATGTATTTCTGTATTTTTCACTGAACTTAGATTTGCATATTTCAGTCTGCGGTGACCTTCATTGTCCTGTATTTCAGTGTGCTGTTTCACGTCACTTTGTTTCTGTTCAGGTTGCGGTTAAGTTTGTGAGTAAGAAGATGCAGAAGAAGGAGCAGGTGGCTCATGAGGCCGACGTCCTTCTACATGTACAGAATCAGCAACTGGTGGCGCTGTTGGACACGTACGAGTCTCCTAGCTCACTGATGCTGATCCTGGAGCTGTAAGTCTGCCAGTGGTGGAAGAAGCATTCAGATCTTTTACTTTATTTATATATATATATATATATATATATATATATATACTATATAGGCATCAAAATTGGCATCAAAATATACTTAAAGGACCAAAAGTACTCATTATGCAGAACGGCCCATTTAGAATCACACAAAATCGTACCACATAAGATGACACTAACTTCATGTAAGCGCTACTTACTTTTTGTGTGCATCAGACTGGAGGATGGTCGTTTGCTCGATTACCTCGTTGCCCACGATGAGCTGATGGAGGAGAAGGTGGCGTTCTTCATCAAGGAAACACTAGAGGCCCTGCAGCACCTTCACACCTGCAGAGTAGCACACCTTGATCTGAAGGTGATAACCCATAGTGTGTGTGCTATCAATGGCCTGAGTCTTACTTTAATTCTTAATTATGTGCATAGGGTGCCTTGGAAATGTATTATGTTATCTGATGTGGCTGACATTCATATGTACAGAACTGCTCTGTCTGTTTTTGGCTTTGTTCTATACATTTTGGAGATGTAATTTCCAACTTTTCATATCACATAAAATCATTATCTTCCATCTGTTTCTCTCTCCTGCAGCCTGAGAACATCATGGTCGACCTCCACGCTCCCACCCCGTGCATTAGGCTCATTGACCTTGGCGATGCTGTCCAGCTCTCCGCCCACCGCCGCTATGTCCACCTGTTGCTTGGAAACCCAGAGTTTGCTGCGCCTGAGCTCATCCGTGGGACGCCGGTCTCTGTTGCGACAGATGTGTGGAGCGTCGGCGTGCTGGCTTACGTGATGCTCAGTGGCGTTTCCCCGTTTCTGGATGAATCACCGGAGGAAACCTGCGTCAACATCTGCCGCCTGGACTTCTGCTTCCCGGATGAGTTCTTCCGTGATGTGAGCCAGGCGGCGAGGGATTTTGTGTCCTCGGTGCTGCAGCAGGATCCCAGGAAAAGGCCAAGCGCTACTTCCTGTCTGCAGCACCCGTGGGTGGGTCGCGGGGGTGCACACGGCGGGGAGTACTCCAAGAGGCCTCTGGACACGACACGGTTGGCCACATTCATTGACAGAAGAAGACAGCTGCATGACGTTCGACCCATCACCAATATCAAAGGGCTGGTGAGCAGCAGCATGGGCAACACACTGTGACGGAGAGGAGCTCTGAGTGTTTGAGCACTCAAACAATCCATCTGGGCCCCACCAGGGCACCCACAATAACATTACACTATGTTTTAAGCATTTACTTATCTTTAGTATTTATTAACGTGCGTGTGAGAAAGGGATTTGGTGCCTGGATCCTTCCTGTGGTGCGAGATTTAATCTTCTCTCTAGGCCACTAGGCCACTCTGTCACCGCTAGACCAGTCGTGGAAGCAGACTTTTTTTTTTTTTTTGAAATTCATGGCTGTACAATAATTTCTGACTGGCACTTCACGTCGGATCTTTGTTCACCTAGTATCAACCATTGCATGTGAAGCAGATCCCATAAACTGTCCAGACGCCCCATAAAATCCCAAAGAAATTGGCTCAAAGTTGAGAAAATGAGCGTTTAGAAAACACACTGTGAGCAAACATGATGGCAACATATTCATTTATATTTGTATTGTTTATTTTTCCAGGGACAGATGATATATTGGAGGCAAGTGCCCGTTATGTGAATCCCAGTTTTGAGCTAATCTTATCTCGGACCTGCAGAAGGCTGTCTCACGTTCACCAGAGGACAAGGTGCTGTGACTCAGGAACACTGGGGGCAGCACTGAGTCCAACAAAATCATTCTCTTTCCACCAAATTAGTTCTGGTTCTTGAATCGGTTCCGTCTCCAGCCTGCGTTTCCACCAGTTATGAGCGGAACCATTGTAATCGAGGTCATCAACAGAAGTAAACGGTAGTAGCAAGATGGTGGATCACACTGATTACCTGCAAGCTTTTGTTCTGTTATTACAGATATTTGTTTTTATCCAGAAAACAACCACGAACCAACTATTAATGATAAGAAGACATAGAAAGATTACCATAGTAGGCCATAGACCAGTGTTGCCTTCTCCATCCATCTTTCCAACCTGTAGAATAAGACACACCCACTGATGTCGTCACGGTTCACACTTCAGGTCGAGGAAAACATGCTATTTTTTGGCTCGAGTCAATTTATTTTTCGAGTCAATTTATTTTTGGACGAAATCCTTCGAACGCTTCAAACTTAGACGCGCGAACCCGAAGTGGAACCTGTTCCATGTTGGTGGAAAAGGGGTACGAGAAGCATTTTACCAACCGCGCGCAGCTAACGTGCTTTGGCTAACAACTCAACACAATATTTCACAATACTGATACCATCGGGTTGGTCAGTAGCAAAAATGGTCATGCGCTGTGACAAAACCGCTAATGACGTATTTGTAGTCATCTAGTCTGATTTCAAGTAGTATCATGAGGAACTTTAATCAGGAGGATTAAAGAGTCCAAACAGCCTCAAAGGGATTTTTGACAGATGGATAGAGGAGTTAGAAAACATACATCTTTTTAGTGTGTTTAGTGTGTTTAGATGCTGGGGTACTAGTGAGCCGGGCCAGGGTCAACATCTTGCTCAACAACACTTTGACAGTATTGCTAGAATAAAGGGGATGGATCCTGGGACTGTCTCTGCATATTACTTGAAACCTTCCTCAGACAGCAGCGTCATTGACAAAGAAGCCTAAGATGATTAGGATTAGTTATTGTTGAGGTGGGAAACATCCCCACTTACTGAAAACTATAAAATCTTCTTGCCTGTCCAAGACTTCTGCTCGGTTTGATCATTGGTGGCGGGAAGCGATCAGTTTAAAAAAAAAAAAAAAGCGTCTCTTAAACAGCAACAGTCAAGAGACCTGGCCTTTACAAAGGATATTTAACTCTTCTTGTCTATTTGGCATGAAGCATAACCTACCACGTCTGTGACCCCGGAGGACTGCTGGATCATTTCAGCTGACGCCAGTATGTTTCCCAACAGGTACTTGTACATCTAAACCAACATGGAAGGCTTTCGGGACTGGACGCAACAGCTCTGAACCTTGCTGTGATAGACCTTTCTTTAATTTAATGAATGCTTATTTATTTCAGGACTGAGGTTGAGAGTGGAATCATATTTGCGATGGTGACCCGGACCAGTCTGGTAAGCACTAAGTGGAGTTGACGTGAGATGACTAAATCCAACCGAACTAAACTGAGCTGAACCGAATTCGCTGGACAGTTGCTGGACCGTGCAGCAGCGGAGTTCACGTTGTGATGTTGGTGTCGTAGTGAACTACCGGAGGAGTTGACATCAAATCACTGACGGATCTATACTGAACTGTGCTGGACTGAACCGTCATGAACTACAATAAACTGCCGACGGCATCACAGAGAGCTGCTGGACCTTACCAGGATCACAGAAAAGGCACCATGGAGACTTGAGTCCTTTCTATGGGACACCTATAATTTGTTAGTATCACTGTTTACAAAGAAAATGTCCAAATAATGCTTAAGTAGTTTACAAAAAAGTAGAATAATCAGGGAAAACCTGCATGTAAATTCACCAGGGATGGTTTAGAAATCAGGTTAGAAATCTGTCCTGTGACATTTGGTGTTAAGGTGGGAAATGATCTCCACCCTGAAACTTAACTTGTTTGTACATTTGTCTACCGGCCACTGTGGCAAGTAACCAACCGTAGTGTCCCATTCCTTTGGCTTGTAAAATAGCTCATGTGGCTGCTGATTGGTCTTGGATTCAGCCCATCTACTGTCCCGTTTCTACCGATGAATGTGATTTCTTGTAGAATGTGTTCTACCGTCACAAGTGCTGTCCTTCTGCTTTCACCAAATGCTTTCGCTTTCACAACGCTCCCTCCTGACCATTCTGCATCCCCACCCTACCCCGCATTTAGTACCACTACGATAGCTAGCACTTATCTTCACGCAGCCGGGGATGCACAGTGGTGCACATGTAAGCCCAACCCATTGCTCTGCGGAATCAGCTTTCACTTTTGATGTCTAGTGCAACAACGTCCATGGGAATCTGTAAGTGTAATAGTTTGTGTTTATCGGTGCAGCTGTAATGAGATCTATTCAGGTTCCAGTGGAACAGCAGAGTGTTCGGCTGCTCCATCTTCTCAGCAGGGACTTGTTGGAAAATTCAGCTTCAGCAGAGCGACACACACTAACCCGTAAACAGTCCCCAAATACACAGAAGAGCTGTGTGTTAAACGGCTACAAATAAATATGAAAAGTACTTTGAAGTTAACTGCTAACTGTATCTATCAACTAAGTAGCTGGCGTTGCTAAAAGCTGTGGACAACGTTAGTCCAGAAAGAATCAGTCCATTCATTAAAAGATGTATTGGCAGCGTAATCGATACTGAATATTCTCATTAGCTGCAGCGCAGCCGAATAACGGTTGTTGTAGTTCATCTTGGTTTTCGCTCTGGAGACTCGAGCTGTTCAATATCTGATAAGTCAATAAGTCAAAAAGAAGTGATAAAAATAAATTAACCCCAACAAATGATGTCATTTAATATTTATTCATATGATACACATTCTATAAAGTCTTATGTATTTATTTGATATTGAGCACTTTTGGCTTTCGCACTTTGCAGCCTGTTAGCGTTCCCCTGAGCGGACCACAGCTTTTGCGACGTGCCAACACGTTGGCGCAGAACTGAGGAGCCAAGATGGCTGCCACAGGAAAACTACAAACTGCCTTCAGCTTGGGCTAGAAAACAGCAAATCTTTACGGTGTTCATCAACCGTTGCCAACGATCTATGGTAATCCTGGACGCCTGAAGTACGCAAATGTAAAGAATAACGAATATGAAAAGTTAGATTCCCCTGCGTTACACAAGCAGTGGATCACATGGTAAACTTCCCAGCTTTGGTCCCCAACGTGGCACGAAGTCTGTTTTACGTTTCAACAGAAAAAGTTAAATCTGTGCTCTGCAGGATAGTATCTTAGCGTAGCTCTCAGGGTCCTTCAAAACACTTAGAATATTTAAGCTTTGCTGAAATCTGTATTTCTGTCTCGTTTAAAACTGCTCATAGTTTCCTGTAAAGACGACCATTCTACACCAGTCATACTTTCTAATTCTCTGTTATCATGATCGAAGTCTTCGACCCTCCAACTGTTTTCATCCACCTGGATTTAAACTGCCAGTGGAAATAGTCATGTTTGATAATGCAGTAACCGTGTACGGTATTTAAAGTACAGCTTCACCCTCTGGTTTGCTTCAGTTGTTCTCATAACTCGGGTTTGACCTGAGGCTTGGTTTGAACTCTCTGAAGAACAGCGCTGGTCTGTCATAACGAGGGATGCCGTGCGGTATTCACATGCATCCTCGGTGGCGCCCAGGTACAACTGGGACCTACCTTTCAGCTCGACTCTTGACAGTAAGAAAGTCGGGAAGAAATTAAATTTTTTTTGCGAAGGTCCTGCAGTTAACTTGAGTGCTGTTGAAGTTAAAACATCTTTAGTCTTTAGTGTGGAGGAATAATTGGAAGGCCTTACGGTCAGCTTTTTAGTGAATGCCCCACCTGTTACTGCTCATGGTAAAAACCACGAGTATACCAAAATGCATCAAAAAACTAAATATGATCACAACCGGATTAGCAGCCCATTTCAGAATGGACTATAATAGATATATTAATGTGTACATCACTTTAATGCTACATCTGGTAAAGGTTGGGCTCAATTTGTACCACTTTTATATCCTCCTGAGAACTGAGGAAAAAAAGTGTCTTCAATTTTGACTTTTTTGTCTCTGCATGAAAACAACGTTCCCCTCATTCCACCCAAACACATGAGATGTCATTGGAAATGCCAGGATGTTAGTAGGGTCGCTCAAACGAGTCAAAAGATATAGACCAAAAACCAGTGTCCACTACAGAGGACACAGATGAATAGGCTGGGTCTCAGGGATAAACCGAGGGATAAATAAAGTCTCATCTGAACCTACGAAAACCCATCTAAATGTATTTGTCGATTATATTTAGTGTTATTAATCTGAATCCACAAAGTAACTAGTGACAAAAGCTACCAAATAAATCTAGTGAAGTAAAAAGTACACTTGCCTCTGAAGTATAAAGTAGCAGAAAATGGAAAGTGCGAATACCCCAAAAAAACGGCAGCCAAGTACACGACGTCAGATCTTCTTCTCCAAAGAGTTCAGACCGACGGTCCCGGTGTCGCTCCAGCCCCAATCCCACGATGCACCTGCCGCGGCTTGGTGAGCCGCGTAGCGCCGTGGTGGCTGCACCCTGTCGAATGCCAGCCTGTGCTGCAGCCCCGTCGTGTCCACAGAGGAACATTATGCTGATGGCTTCATGTTGCTGTGTGATGCAGCACACTTCTGTATAGGCTGCCTCTTCTTACTCCATCCAACCTGCTGGTTTGTTACTCTTCTTTACTAATAAACAACCTGCTTGTTTGTAGTTTTCCCTCCTCCTGCCTCAAGTCCCTTAAACTAAAGGCTAAATAGCACTGAGTGAAAGTGCTGGCGTCATGTTTTTCTTGTTTAAAATATTCATTGACTGTATTCGTTGGTTCATTCAACGTCTTTGAAGAAGCAACAACACTGTGAGTCGTACCAAACAGACTAGTCGCGATTCTGAGGTTAATCCCTGTGTAACTTTTTTGTAAGATTATACAAAAGCTAAATACATTCAGGCGCCCTGAACATGTTAAAGCTGGCATTAATCCTCTAGTTTAAAGTGCACGTGGAGGAGAGTTGACGCGAACAGTGTTAAATAATGTTAAAAATTATATTTAATAGCATTTTTGCAACAGGTTTGCTGAAAGTCTACAACATCAGGAAATTATTACGAAATGCTGTGAAGCCAAAGAGAATTGGCTTTAAAAGTCAGATTTGTTGGGCTAATTTTAACATGTAACATGAATTTACGTTTTTATTATTTAACTCGTTGCGAACTGGACGGGGCATCATTTGTAAATGTCAACGGTTTCAGATTTACAGCCGTGACAACTGTAGCATTGAAAAAAGTCTTTTCAAAAATGAATGAGTCATATCTGTGCTTTCAATCGGTCATCTGGCTTTGTGTTTCTTGTGTTTGCCCGATTAAAAGTGAAGGAGCACGAACGTGATCGGGGCCAAAAAGCAGCAAAACGAATAAAAGCGAGTGCTGTAGAAACCCGGTTTTAACTTATCCTGGAAGAAATAGTCCAATACAGGCAATTCAGCTGAGCTATACGATGAGCCACAAAAGACCTTGTAGCCTACGTTTTTCATAGTTTTACTCTGCTTTCGAAATGACCTGTCTCGCACTCAAACACAGTCCCAATCATAATCCCACACACACACACACACACACACACACACACACACACACACACACACAGCCAAAATGCTGACCAATGTTCGAAACACAACAGAAGTGTGTGTGTGTAGTCAGTCTGACTGCTTTTACAAGCCATCACAGCAGGTTAAACCCTCGGGCACTAATGCCGCACCAGTTAATGAAATATTTGCCAGTAATCCTGTAACTAGGACGTGCGAGGTGTGCATGCTTGCAGTTGTTGTTGTTCTGCTGCTGAAGAACACCACAGCCAGCTGGAGGTGAACCAGATGGCAGGCGCCGCCGCCGCCGCAAAGAGTGGGAGAGGAGGCAAAGGAGGAGCCGTAAATGTCGAGGTTAGTTAATTAATGGGATTTCTCCTCCTCCTCAGCTACAGGAGCTGCTGCCAGCAAAGCACAAATCTCCATCCGAACTGTCCATGGTCGAGTTGCATTGCAGGTAATGTAGGCGCCAGGTTTTGACAAGAAAGTAGAGTGGAATAAAAACGACTATCATTCCTGTTCCATTGATTTTGATATTTGTATCCGACAACATTAAATGAGTGCATTGCTAAATTGGAGGAATACCCCTTTAAGATTCAACATACAGCACAGGTGAGTACCGACTGTCCTTAGTTGATGAATTAAACTTGTCTGGGAGAAGTTGTCTGTTCCCACTTTAACAAAGCCCAAGCCAAGATGTCTTTCTAACCTTAACTAAGCAGTTATCTTAACCCAAATTGTGATCTTTCCTAGAACCTCACCAAGTCATTTTTGTGCCTAAACCCAATCGAACATTAGCCATAGCGTCGTCGCATCATAAGATGGATTTGTAGCATTTTCTCCAGACACAGACAAATGTTGTCCATCCGATAAGGGTGTCCGATCAGAAAATGCTTCTACGTGTCCTTCCAGAGCGCATGGACGATCATTTTTGTGTTTTTTTTTGTTTTGTTTAATTTTGACGACCTCAGTTGCGGTTTTCTCCAACCATCCTTGCAGTGGCCGTTTCCTGCGCTCTGGCCACAGGGGGCAGTATTGAGCATGTTCCTGCTTGGCTAGATGAGGACCAATTGGTTGCTACATAGCTGCAGCTCACGTCTATACATGTTGCTATACACTGTGGCCTTCCAGCAGTTTAATTTAAGATAATATAATCCATTTATTAATCCCACAGCGGGGACATTTACACTGATACAGCAGCAAGGGGGTAGCACAATAGCAACAAACATCAGTAAGGAAAAGCAAGGTTTAATAAATACGTAAACAGACTTTATTGCACAGGAATATTGGTATTGCAGTTGGTGTATATTTTGTACTATCCTACTTGTGCTGTAGAAAGTAATTAAAAGTAAGTTCCATACAGATTAACACATAGAAAAGAAGGCAGTTATATAAAAATACACGTAAAATACAATATACATAATAAATCCCCACAATGTTACCACACATTACTGAGAAATCACATGTGCAGCCTTTAGTGTAAGGTTTGTTAAAATCCGATCAGCGGGACACAACATCTTTACGCTCTCTCCATCCAGGTCCGGCGCTCCTCCTCTGCCTTTCCGTCGGCCTGGCGAGGCTTTGGGAGGAAGGCGAGGCTGCTGTTGCCATACGTCTGGCCCAAAGGTGGTGCAGCGCTGCAGGGACTCGTGGTGCTGTGTGTGGGCCTGCTGGCCTGCAGAGCGACTGGCTAATGTGCTGGTGCCCGTTTACTCCAAGGACATTGGTAAGCACCTAAAGTCAAAGAGAAGCTCCTACAAAGGAGTCCTGACCTTTCCTAGTCCACTGAGGGCTTATTCTAAAAGATGGGGTATGTAGTGATGCACACCAGTCCCATCCCAGCAACTTCAAGGATCAAATTATGACTTCTGAGTTTGTCTGAATACCATAATTGTATTACATCACTGAAACCTCACTGTGTGTCGCAACCCCTTGTTGTGTTGTATGGAGACCTAATTGCTGCATTTTACTGTCCAAACTGTAGATGGCAGTGTGCTCAAGTTTATTGGAATGTGTGTCTACCTTGATTGATTAGTCCTTGTGCTTGCAACCTCAGGGTTGTCATGTTGTTATAACAGCAGAACCTGGACCAGAGCTTAAAAATAGCCTGCCCCTTTTACATCAAGAGATTTTTAATTTATTACATTTATTTACAGCTTAGTTACATTTACATTTATTTATTTTTTAAGAAGGACAATGCACACAAGCAAAATAAATGTCAGCTATGATAACTGTATGAGCTGCCCTCTGGTGCCAAGTGTTTGCAACCATTATTTGCTGTATTTTGTTGTCCAGGTGGGAACTGGAACTGCTGAAAACTGCACCAGGGCCAACAGTGTCCCAGGATGCCATTGTGTTTTTAATTGCCACGAATGATGTGGCAAAAATGAAGTGTCTTGTGTCTCGATGCGAAAAGCTGATTTGACATGAAAAGGAAGCTTAAGTTCAAGTTCATTGTCGTATGCATCGAAGCAGAGAATTCAAATGCAACAGGGGCACTTTTTGCAATAATCACGTTGATTTTTGGTGTGTCGAGCAACCACGCGGAACTGACTCAAGTCGGAGAGCATCTGTAATTTTGCGTTACTGGCAGGAGAAATTCGCAACACTTGCTCTTGAATTTGATCCGTGCACATGCACCTTTTTACCTCGACTCGCAGACGCTTACTGTAATTGCAATTGAAATGTCATAACTGAGTAAATGTAAGTGAAGACGCAACAGCAACAGAACGGATCCATAAAACACAGAAACCATTCACTCAAAGTAATGTGACGTGGGAAATACTTTGGGCTGCTTTTAGTCATTTCTTGTCCAAACCGTTTTAGCCACCGTGGAATGAGACCTCAGGGTTGGTTTGAAGCACGAAGTGACTTTCATTTTTCAGGGAGTGTCGTCATTCGCCGTGGTCTTTTGTGCCCTATTTTGTACACAGCGCTGCATCTGCCGCAGGGCAGCAACCCAGAAGTCTCCACTTCAGAGGAAGTCAGCATTCACTTTGTCTTTGGCTCCTTTCCCCCGTTTTGGAAAAGCGGCCATTTGGCTTCTGGAGCGACATGAAGGTGCGAGCCAGTGCCGCGAGAATGAAGCCGAGCGCGGCTTTGTGTGATGAGGAAGGCGTGGAAGAGGTTTCAGAGTGTGTGTTGGGAGGGGGGGTTGTTGTTGTGTGTGCGTGTGTGTGTGTGTGTGTGTGTGTGTGTGTGTGTGTGCGCGCGGAGGGTTTTCTGGGAGGTCACCCCCTCCTGCCAGTCATGCTTAGCCGGCATTAGTGGCCCTTTTCGTGGAGTTAACACACCGGTACAACGGAGGTTTTGTCTCTGGGTCCGACCCCGCCTCCCACCCTCCGACTCAATGACCCCCTGCCAAAGAGTCGAAAATTCCCCCCCCCCCCCCACTGAAAACATACACTAGAAAGTTAAAAGAACGTAGAATACATACATTTACTTACTCATTTCTTTTTGTATTTTTTTTATAATGTTCTCCTTTCATTTCTCACCGTGTCTATTACTCTGTCTGGATCTTCAGTTCGTCTTCTTCTTCTCCTTCTTCTTTCTCCTCTTCTTCTTCTCATCCTCCTCGTCCCCCTCATCTATGTCTGTTTCTTTTCACTTCCCCCTGATTCCCAGCACTTGTGCAAAAAGGGTAACGCATGTGAATGAGACTGTGTCCGTGCGGCAGAAAGGGGAGTCCTGACTGTGTGTGTGTCAGAAGCACTCGGATCTTTTACTCGAGTAAAGGTAGCAGTACCACAGTGTAGAAATACTAATGGTAAGTAAAAAAATTTAAAAATAAATATTCCACTCAAGAAAAGCATGTGCGTGAAGTAGAAGAACTAAACGTGTTTTGTGTGTGTGTGTGTGTGCAGTGAATGAGCTTTCTGCAGGAGGCTGGACTTCGCTGGCTGCCACTGTCTGCATCTACACACTGCTCAAGTTCCTACAAGGAGGAGGGGCAGGTGCACGAATGTGTGTACTACTATATACTGTATAGTAGGAATGTGTGTGTGTGTGTACACAATAAAAGGAGTTTGTGTTTATAGAATATAGAGCTGCTGCCTGTGTGGCTCAGTCCTAAACGCCTTTCTCTCTCTCTCCGTCTGTTCCTTGCAGGCACCTCTGGCTTCATCAGCACCCTCCGTCAGTTCACGTGGCTAAAAGTGCAGCAGTTCACCAGCAGAGGCGTTCAGGTACCGCCCAGGCGCCGTCGTCGTCCTCCTCCTCTTCTTCTGTGTGTTGGGTCTTCTCCTTCTGCTGGCTCTCGCGTTAAAGTCTGATCTCCTGAGTCGCACCTCCCACTGTCCCACTGTGAGTGCAGGACTATTAAGTTTTTTGGAGATTTTGGCCTATACATTTCTATCTGTAACAATAACATCAACGTCGCACTCACCAAAGTATCATAGGGCAACATGACCGTGTGGATGATCAGACAGATTGTAAATAAAACAGCAGTTTAGAAATCAACTTGGGCAGATTATCTAAACAAGCACATTTGGAGATAAAACCGAAGGTGAGCTCACCCGAAAGGAACAGCTGCATCGTGTCGTCATTGTGCTGTTTTCTCTCGCAAATGCACCGGACTAAACTAGGGACCAGCGTCACCTCCTGCTCATGTTTCACGCCCCGTTGTTGCCATGTCAAAATGATCATAAACCAAACCAGAGGCCAAAACTACAGTATAAAAGTAAGATCCAAGTTGCAGTAGGGCAGAATCAATCTTTGAATTCTGACATTTCCAACTTGATATGAAGGCAGCAATGTGACAAAAATGTAAACCCCTGCACATTACACGTGGAAAGTGGTTCATCGGGATAACGAGAGCCTGGTCCGGACAGGGGTTTTTCCCCACAACAATAACAACCCAAGCAACTTTTCAACTTGAGAAAACAACAAAAGCAGACGCATACACCTGAGTCTCGACAGGTTAAACCTCCATCCCCTGTTGCAGTAACACAGTCCTGACTATTCCTTTGTGGTCAGGGTATGTGGATGCTTCTTTAGGACACGCTGGCTCGCCCGGCCACGGCATCCGAGCCGCCTAAACGCTGGAGCCATAATCTCTGTAACCATCTATTCTGTCCACTCCCGGTTTCCACGACTCCGTGATTTGCCTGAGGCTCGCCAGGCGCCGACGGTAACCCCTTTTCAAATGGGTCGTCATTTTACGCTTGGCAACAAAGAAAACCAAAATTCTAATTCGGCTTGCATGCACTGGACATGGTCTCAGTGAGCACAGACACAGTCCCATAATTGGACGTCACCACCCTCCGCACTTTTTTTTAGGTGTGTTTGTTCTCCCACCTGCACGGCTTGTCCCTGCGCTGGCACCTGGACAGACGCACCGGAGACGTGCTGAGGAGCGTCGACAGAGGCACCTCCTCCATCAACAACCTGCTGAGGTGGGACACAGGAGGAGGCAGACGGGCGGAGACGCACAAGTTACCCGCCTCGGCGCACACCTAGTGGGGGAGCAATAACCTGTGGTTGCTTCTGTCTTTAGCTACATCCTGTTCAGTATCCTTCCCACCACCTGCGACATCATCATCGCCATCATCTACTTCGTCTCCTACGTCAGCGTCTGGTTTGGACTCGGCGTTTTCACCTGCATGGTCCTCTACCTCAGTGAGTCAATATGTGTGTGTTGGTGTGTGTTTCTGACTTGGGCTTCCCTTCAGACTAAAGACCAGTTAATCGGGGGGGGGGTGGATTGTCCAAAAGCCAGGACGCCAACTGAAATCACTTTCTGCCCATTTAGACTTTGATGTCTCGTTAACTTGAAATAACGCGTGTACTTTTATCGTCTATCCAAGTTGATTTGGCCATAGAAAATATCCTATAAGCTTTGATAAAAGCAAGATGTCCGAGGAAGGAACAGAGCACATAACTCATTATCAGCACATAATGGTTTGATCGAGCAATACCAAACCTTTATCTCTGCATACAGCCTAAATAAGACGCAGATGGTGTCATTATTCTACAGCCATCACATTGTGCAATCAACGTTTGCTTGTCTTGCCTGTTGCCACATCCTACCTCTTGTTTACTTAAAACATTTTTTCATCAAATGCAGCTCCAAACTGATTTTGACCCGACTGTACTCTGCCTGTACCATCCTGATCACAGAGCAGAGGACGAGATACAGGCGAGAGATGAACAATCAAGACAACAAGTCCAGAGCCGTAGACTCCCTGCTCAACTTTGAGACGGTAGGTAGCACCACACATTATTCATTATTCATCTCCTCTACTTATTAAAGGTAGCTGAAAGTCTGCTAAACATCTAACCACACCGTTGGCGTCACATCCAGGTGTGTCCGGCTGCGATGTTGTACATTTGGCCTCCCGGGACGTTCTGTGATGTTGCAGCTTCAGGGTTTTCCAGACCTTTCAGGAAGTCCCAAGATGGTTCAGTGGGTGTTTCTGGACGTTTCAGTCTTTACTCTCTGGGTTTTGTTTATTTTGACAGGCCAAATATTACAGCGCTGAGGATTATGAGGTCCGCTGCTTTGAGGAAGCTGGTTGTGTTTGTGTAGCACTGTGGGTGGAAGAGCTCAGCATCCCTGGCGCTGCTGGATCAAACCCAGAACCTCATCATAGGATCAGGACTGCTGGCTGGCTGGATCTCTGCTCTGTGCCTACCTGGTCTCTGAGGGACAATTCCAGGTATCAGAGACAAAAACAGTAGAATCCAAAATCACGAGTCTACACACAAGTTACCTACGGTCACTTCCAGTGGTCGAAGGTATATTTTTACTCAAGTACTGTATGTACAATTTTGAGGTACTTTTTGTTTGACTTTTATTCCTTTTTTTTTTTACGTTTCTTGTTACATCACAGTTTAAGATTTTACAAACAAAACATATGATCAGTTTAGAAAGTATGAAACTGTGCTGGAGACCTAAATAAAAAAACTGTATATAAAGAATTTAAAACGTGCTCCACTGCCACCAGCTGTAACATTTAAAATGCTGCTTACCTGTTAAAGCACCAGTAATAAAGTTCCAATAACATAATATAAATCTCTGAAACTAGTACTTTTACTTGTATATTTTAATTACATTTTGCAGTTAATGCTTGTGCACTTTTAAATTTTGAATGCAAGACTTTTACTTTTATACTTTTAATCTTATTTTTACTCTATTTTGCTTTAGGTTGTTCATTGTCATTTGGCGTACTCCTGTCATATTACTGTTTAATTATAACATTACTGTCTGGCTGATCGCTTTGTTATCGGCATGAAAAGTAATCAACTGCTATGGGAACACGATCAAAATTATTCTGTTAAGCAGAAAGTGAGATACAAATAAAGAAGTAAGAGTAATTGCAGATTAGCATAAACATTAAGGTGTGTGTGTGTGTGTGTGTGTGTGTGTGTGTGTACAATAAAAATGTAAATTAAATAAATGAATAATAATCACAGATAAGTGGATAGCGTCACTCTGCTCCAGTGCTTCTTGGAAACAGGGGAAAGTCACACAGTCGGGGAGGTCAGCGGATTAGCAGGTCAACAAGTGTTTGTGTGCGACTTTGTGTGTATTTGTGCGCATACACGTACCAAACCACAGAGTCCGTGTGTACGTCTGTGTGTGTGTGCGTCTGTCTTTTTGTGTGTGTTTCGGTGGGAAAAGGCGTCCTCCGGCTGCCTGACTAAAGGCTCCCTACATTCACAGGCCCTTGATATGGTAAACAGCCACATGAATGTAGACAAAAGCATTAGAGCACCTTAAAAACACAGCGGCCCTTTTCTTTTGGCTTGGGAAGCTGCGGGGCGACGGGAGTCAGGAGGAGGAGGAGGAGGAGGAGGAGGAGGAGGTCAGGAAGCAGAGAGGGCCTGTAAACACTGTCACACTGTCCTGGGCATATTTCAAAAAGTGTTAATCATTGCATCACAATATCAGTGCATGGATGAAGGGGTGAGCATTTAAGGAAGGTGAGAAGAAAGGATGCTATGAAAGGAGTGAGAGAGGAGGGAGCAAGTGAGAGAGGGGGAACAAAGATCAAAGGAAGAAGAAAGGAATCAATAAAGGAAAAGAGAATCATTGGAGTACAGTTTTACTAATCGTTCTCCTCCTCATCCTCTCTTTTTTCTCTCACCCATCCTTCTTCCTTGTCTCTTCTCCTCCTCCCATTTTGCACTCTCTCCTTCTCTCCCTCCCTCGCTTCCCTTCCCACCTCCTCTTCTTTGTGTCCTCTCCTCCTCTACTCCTCTTCAATTCAACAAAAAATAAATAAATAACTTTTACTATGTGCATGCGTATACATGACTTTGACCGTTTGTTTTTTGACCTTGGAAACAGTAAGTAAGGTCCATTCACTTTGCTCATTCTGGTGCTTTCAACCACATGACATGGTCTTCATCAGCGGATACTCGGTTGTTGTTTTGAGCTCTTCTGCGGTTTCTGAGGCATAGGCTGAACTGTCACCAACATCTGAGCAAACCTCTTCTGCTGATGAAGATCATGCGATACGATTAAAAGCACTGGAACAAGGGTATTTTTCTTGTGTCTAAAATTTGAGCAACAAATTTAAAGTGAGTGTCCTCTACCTCCCCTTGTCCCTCCTCTCCTGGTTTTCTCCTCCTCCTCCTCCTTACAGATTGTGGATGCTGAGGATGCACAGGACCTGCAGCTCGCAGCAGGTCAGGTGGAGTTTGACGGAGTCTGTTTCAGCTACGTGCCTGGGTGTGTAGCCAACGGCAAATCTGTTCAGCTTAAAATCCGCCCTTTTTAAAATTTGATGCGATTGGAATGAAATGTAAAGTTTGTTCCAAGTGTGTGTGTGTGCGTGCAGGTTGGTCCACCTGGATCAGGGAAAAGCTCCATCCTGCGTCTCTTGTTCATATTCCACGACCCTCAGAGTGGCATCATCCGCATCGACGGTCAGGACATCTCCAAGGTGCGCACACACACACACACACTCATGAAAATACACACATTCACATCATCACAAACCATAAGCAGCTTCATAAATACCACACTTTTTTCTGGTTTTAGGTAATCAACTAAACATTGTGTAATCGCTTGTCAGTTGCCAACATTTTTCC